>VWYI01049588.1:85838-113705 GCA_013399455.1 Anthoscopus minutus | reverse complement strand
CTGGGCACCGCCGGGCAGCCCTGGAGGCCGCGGTGTCGGGGCCGGATGCAGGGCAGCGGCAGCTTGCCGAGGCCGGCGGGGTTTACTCTTGGGGCTTGGGGCTCGTACAGCACCAGGAGAAAACCCAGGTGCTCCCTGGGAAGGGGGAGAAGAGGGGTAGTGGGGCGTCTTCTAGGTTGGTGCAGAATCCCACGTTTCTGTTGTCTGCTGCCAGCGCGGTTTGATCGTCCCCAAAACATCGTTTGTTTCAGGTGCATTGGCCTTTGTGTTTGTGGGGTGATGCTGCCAAGGTGTTTCTGCCTCTCTTTGTATGGGTGCTGTGCAGGGTTGTTTTCTTATGGCAGTTGCACTGGCTTTCTCTGCTTCTGTCTCTTGTGATGAGTATATTAGAACTCTTTGGAGCAGCAGCAGCATGATTTATACATCTGAACTCACTTCTCACCTATTCTGGGGTTGGTTAGCACTCCTGGCTTTCCAGAGGGAGCATCCTATTCTCTCCATGGTGCTTCTTATCAAGATGCCAAATGCTGGCCAACACTCTTCCCTTTTTATTTCCTGGGCTGTCCCCAGTTTTCATGCTCAAGAATTATTTATTTTTTAAGCAGCTTGCAACAGGAGGGTTTTGTTTGTGGTTCTGTCTGATGATCAGCCTTACGTGGTGGTCTCTCCACCCCACGGCATCGTGTTTTCCCAAGTGTGATGGTGTGGCCTGAGTGCTTGCTGGAGATTCGTACCCAAGGGCTGCTGCTTGTACTCTCCCAAGGGCCAGTGAAATCCTGCTGTGCTCTTTTATCCCTTGAAGTAGTTGTGTTCTCCCACACGTAGGTATTAAGTATGACTCAGGCAATGTGTACAATTGCAAGGGGAAAGATACTCAGCATTGAAGGAGTGTTTATATGGTATGTCTTTCTAGGAGTTGTGAATGAGTGCATGGGTGTGCTGACATGAAATTCTTCCAGCTCTTCAGAGTTGAACTGAGGCAGAGATCCTGTGTAGTTACAGAAGATGCACCAGCTTACCCTGCATATAGTGGTTTAACTGGTTGTTGTTGATACAAACCTGGGTAAATCAACTGAAAATTGCTCAGGAAGGGACTTGGACTGGTGTAGCAAAATCTGGTTTTTTTTGTTTTTAATTGGAAATGAGTACAGTTTCTCTGCAGATAATAGACTCCCCCCTTATATTTACATTGAAAGGTATCTTGTTGTCTGGTCAAGGAATAATGCAAGACAGTAAGATTTCAGCATTCATCCATGGGGCTGCAACAGTGTTTTTGTGAAGCAGTGTGTAGTGCTGATGGTCATGATACTAGGGATTGATTGTGAAATTAATTAGCAGAAAGCTGGGATTTATTTCTGTACCAAGTAGTGGGAAACAGTGGAGAAATTAGATGAGGTGCAACTAGTAGAACCCAATTTTTAAGTGTATCTGTAGTCAGTGTAGCTTTCTTCAGATTAGCACACCCATATTGTGCTTTTGTGGTATTCTTAGTGTAATTCTAATCTTTCCATACATATATATATATGGAAAATATTTTTCAATCCTTTTATAATAAAAGATGAAAATAAACAAATATATGTGTATGTATATATGTACAAATACATAGCATTATTTGGAACTAGATGATCTTTAAGATCCTTTCTAAGGTCAGATGATCTAAGGAACCCAGATGATTCTATGTCCAGAGGTTTCCCTTGACTTTTTTTTTAAAGACTGTAGTTTATATATTTGGAGAATCCTCCTAATGTTTGCAAGAAAGTGGTACCAAGTTTGAAGCCAAATAATATCAGGGGTAGGAGAAATGTGCTCTTTAATGTTTAGGAAATTTGTTATCTTTTTACTTAAAAGACAAAACACAGGATTGCCCTTCATGAGGATGTCTGTTCAGATAGTGCCTTCTTTTGAAGTACCTTATTTTAGAATAATCAGCTTCTTTTTAGTAAATCCTTTATGTTTAACTGTATGTAATGCTTACAAGCGGAATAAAGAGTCTATTCTTCAATGTTTTTTTTTTCTCCCTCTCATATGTACTAGAGGCTTTCTGAATGCTGGAAATAAGACCAGCAACCATTGTACCTTGTTTTTCCTGAAGATCCTGTCAATTTTCTACTTCCTGTTCCAGAGCCATGGGCTGTTGCTGTGTAAACTTGGTGACCTTGTGTCTCTGGGCTGATAGGACGGAATCACGGAATGCTGTGCCCACCACCATTTCTTCTTTGCATAGCCTGTACCTACCAATGGCTCAGGATATAAACACTGCGTGTAATGCGGAAACAAATCATTTAGCTGTAGACATTACTAACGTTGCTGTAAAACTGATAGATTTTTAGGGGGTCTTTTAGCATTAAATACCAAAACTAGGCTATAGGAAGATAAGACAGTAGCTAGTTATTAAGACCCTGGGGCTGAGGGTGCCTGAAAGCTTCGAGTAGCCCTTAAATTTACTGGGCTACTTGTTTTCTGCTGTCTCAGGCCAGCATGCTCAGACAGCTTATACTGTTAGGGTTTCATTATCTAATCCATCTTTGATCAGGCCGGATAAATGGTGTTTGGCCAGTGCTGATCTTGTTAGGAGGGTGGTGTAAAGCTGCTTGAGTTGGGATTGGGACAAATCGGATCATGGCTGCTATCTGCTTCTGGGACATATTTCAGTTAATCATGGCGTGGGAGGAAAAGGTCTGTAAGGAGCTGCTGGTTTTTAGCTCCCTCTGTTCCATAACTGGGAAAAGTCAAATGCTAATGGCTGGTCACCTGGAAGTATTTGGATAGGTTTGTAAGCTTTGGAAGTAAAGGGCTCCAAAGCTACTGCTGCTTTTTAACTGTATAAATACTAACAAAGAACTACCTTGTGCTCTGTTTGCTGACTTGGATGGTTGAATCATTTGGATCAGCTTGGTCATCTGAGTAAAAATAATGCTTAACACAGGGGAGAAGACAAAAAAAGAAAGTTGTATTAACCTAAGTCACTTGTGAAACTGCACTGAAATGCAGTTGTTGATGCAGCTGTATTTGCTTCTTGTCAGAAAATACTGACTGCTGCACAGATGGAAGAAAAAATACCCTTGCAACAATTTCTCTTCTCCTCTGTTCCTTGTGTGATGAAAGATGAGAAATGTGGCTTGCTGGGAAGTGTCCCTTTCTTTTTCAAAATGCTGACAAGGATGTAATTCTAGGGTGTTCTTTTTGTCTTCCCCTTCCAGGTGTTAGAGGTGTACCAGACAGTGTACACTGCTGAAAAAATTACTAAAATATGGTCCTCTTGCCTTGCATGGGGTTGAATGAGTTAATCAGCTCCTCCTTTAGTCCCCAAGCTGAATTTTGATTTAACTTTTTTATGGGATCTAGGCTGGTTAGTAAATTAAAATCATACCTGGTGGTAATACATGGGGAGGAATTAGATGCAGAGTGTGAACAGAGCTGATCCTTGTTCCCCTTTCATGAATGACTTGTGTGCTCAGTATCCCTGAGTATTTGGGAGAATTACTCTCTTTGCAACCGTGGGCAGTTGCAGGACAGACAGTTAATGCAGCTGTGGTCTGTGACTTGCCCAGTCCACATAAACCTTTAGTGGCAGCAATGAGTGGTGACTTTGTGTTGTCATTCAGCCATGTCAGCACAGGGTTCATGAAGATGACTAGTGGTGTTGAGATCAGTCCCCTGTGACTAAAAGATGATGTAATAGACGATAAGTCTTTGCTCCACAAGAAAGTCTGTGGTTTCTCATCCTACTGTGAGCCAGAAGATGATCTGTGACACCCCTCTACCAGCCTGACTTCTTTCCAGCACAGTGACTGGAAACCTTGAACTGCAGGGTGCCACAGAAAGGGGAGAGTGGGAGCATGATTGGTGCTTCATGACAACCAGTGTCCTTGTTCAAGCTGTGGCCTGTTTGTGGTGCTCCAGAGGATGGCAAGAAATCAGTCTGCTGATAATTTCTACATAGGTTTGGATTTACAAGTAAGAGGGCTGATTTGGCTTGTAATCAAGAAGGGGCCAGTGAATAACAGCCTTTGTGCTGTGACAGACCCTTTGGAAGTCTATATTTTTAAATCTTCCAGGAGAGAACATCTAGTTCTAGTAAATTGTGGAAAAGCTGTGTAATCAGGTTAGCTTTTTCCTCCCTCTTGTTTTTCATGGCATGGCTGTCTTTGTGAAGAGATGCAGAGCAATGCAGGGGATACAAGATGCTATAGTAAAATAAATGAAGTTCCAATCTTTTGATCCCTGCCTTGGATTCAAGATGAGGTTTCCTGGGATGCTGCTTCAACAGAATGTTGCTGATGTGACGAGATGTAATGAATCACCTCTAAGTTTGTTGTTGTTTCTCTGTTTGCATTTGCCCTTTGTTTTTGTAAATATTTGAATGTTATGAGTTTGACTTGACACAAGTCTGGGAACACTTAGAAAATCTCCAGTTCAAATAAAACCTTTGGCAAACAGACTGCAAGTTGGGATTTTAGAGTTGTTGAAAGTGCTTTAATGTTGGCTCTTTTCTTGCCGTAGTTAGGAAAATGGAAAGCCCAAGTGAAGTATTCTGCATGCTTTAGTACTCCTCCTGGCTCTCTCAGTATTTCTCTGTAGATTCCAGAGGTTTGTGTTCAAAGGTGATGGCCACATTTGTGAGGTTGGAAGCCAAACAGAGGTCTGGCTCTACTGGAGAGGGTTTCCTTTTGCATATGTCTACCAGATGTAGACATAAGCTTTTTATTTTTCCTTTCAGAAATCCCATTTAGAAACACGAGCGCTCTGGTATTTTGCAGGAAGCCTGCTCTCTCCCTTGTGTGTTGGAAAGGTTGCCCACCTAGCCAAGTTTGGAGCAGCTCCCAGGCACATCCTGTGCAATTCCCTCTGTCGGCTGTTCCTCCCAGTGATGAAGCGGGCAGGGCCCCTGCCTTGCCCTTCTGCACTGGGGGTTTGCACTTCTGTGTTCCAGGCTGTCTCAAAGATGTGCTGGTCGCTGAAGATTTAGCAGCTGTGTTCGTGCTTTACTGTGACCGCCCTTTCAGCCACTGCTGTGATGAGGCTGGTGGCAGCAGGAGTACCAGAACACGAGATGCAAAGGAGGCAGCAGTAAAATGAAATAAAATAAATCAACTGCTTCGTTTGCACTAGAGGCAGGGAAGCCACACTGAAGTTGAGATGGATCTGAACAGAATTCTGTGTGTGGTCTGTGGCCCCCTGGAAACTGCTGCTGAAGGACATACCCTTGTTAGCTTGGAAAAATAAAGCCTGTCGTTAGCAGTGTTTGGTTGGCTGCGCAGAAACCTCTGCCCCTCTGGAAAATGTTAGGAATCACAATAGTTGAAGATGTTTTAAAACCTGACACTTTATGCTGCTGACTTGTCTTGTGGCACTCAGCAAACCTTAGTTTTAGTATGAAGTGAAAGAGAAGGGCAGATGTTTTGTTGTCTGGAAATCTCTTATTTAATTTCCCCATCTCTGATATTACTTGACCTTCTGTGTGTGTGTGTGTTTGCTGTTGAAATGCGGTGGCTGAGGGATCAGAGGAACATCCAGAAGAGAAGTGAGAGAAGCAATTAGAGGTAACGAGTTCCAGTTCATTGAAGCATTCTGTTGATCTACATTTTACAGTGGTATCGAGTGGATACCCGAGTGTAGCTGTCATGAGATAATCCCGATGTTTAGGGATTAGAGCTGCTTGATTGCATTTTGGGCTTTTAACTCCCTTAGCTCTCCAGTAAATTTAATTTTGCCAGCAATCTTTTGTATATTCAGCTTGAAAGATGTGTATACATTTTCCCCAGCATGCTTCCCCCTCCCTCTGCTTCACTTTCTTGCATCCATCTCATTTTTTCCAGGTTGAATTAGAGATAGTTGTAGAAGCCAAGTCCAGCAATAGCACAGGCTGGATGAAACAGTCCTCACCAGTCCTGGGCCATGCCACCATCCTGACCCTGCAGTGTTCCCTGTCAGGGCTCTGTCCCACTGAGCTGTGCCTGGCTATCTGTCCTGTACAATAGCTTTGCTGAGAAAGACCACATAGTTTTCTAGATTTCTAACCTGTGTTCTGGGTTCTGGAAGATTTCCAGGGTGTTTGTGAACTGTTCCAGTGTCTCTCTCATTTGGCTTGTCACACGTACATGTGGCATCTATCTAAACCACCCCTATCAGCCCTCTTGCTGGACCAAAGGAAATGGGACTCCAGCTCCTTAGCAGTGATACGAGGTATTTAAGTGGCTACAAAGAGAGGAAGGTTGCATACAAAAGCCCCCTTGTTTAATGAGCAGCATCAGCTGAACTAGAGCTGGATCCAACAACTGCTTGGGCAGAACAGGAAACTTTGGCAGTTTCTGTCAGCTCGCTTGGTGCGACGTTGGTGTTCAGTCAGCTATACCATTATGCCAGCTCCTGACCTTTGGAGTGTGGGCAGAGGGTACTTGTGGTTCACACTGATTAGAAAAGAGGTAATGAGATCTTCTACTTGGATAGGACAGTGGGATTCCAGCTGTCATGTTTTTGAAGTGGCTATGTGTTGCTTATGTTTGCCTTTGTCTAGGAGAGTTTGTGGTGCAGAAAGATTGAATGCTTGCTTCAAAGAGCATGGAATAGAAGCACTTGTTGCTTTTCTTGCATGACTATTGGGTTTTATCTGCTCATAATTGCCTCAGCAATAATGCAGGTATTAGCATAGAGATCAGGAAGAAGCTGCACCATTTAAGGGGGAAAGAACCCCTCATCATGTCAGCACTTTTTCCCTCTGACTGTGCATAGCTAAATTTCTTTTAATAGAGAGGCTAAAGAGTGAACCTTATGTGGCTTTTCTGTGTGTTACAAATATCAAATATGCTCCCCAGAGGCCTTTAAGGCCTTGGGATATGGATCCGGCTCAGGTTTCTTCGAGGGACTGGAGCATTGTGCACTTTTAAGTGAGGCTTTCTGCACAGCTTTCCCACTACTATTTCTGTAGTTGATTCTTGTAGACATTTGGAGTGGTTGTCACTGTTGAGAGCGATGCCCAGGAAGAAAATCCCACCAAGGCATCACTAAAAAGCCTTGATTTAGTGCTGTGTGGGCTGAGGGGAGGCTCTAGCTGGGATCCTGGTGCTGTAATTTGCTGCTTGTGGTTGCTGTTCTCCTGCCCGGATAGGGATGGGAAGGTTGCCTTTCCTCCAGCCTGCTCACTGACCTCAGGCAGTGAGGTGAGGGCAAGGCCAAGCTCTGCCTAACTGCAGGGCTGGTCACCTTCCTGGCTTCCAGAATCTGTAGGTGGAGAAGCCAAGCATATGTCTCCGAACAGCTCCAGTGAGAGATTGTGCTTCTGAGCCATCTCTGACTGGCTCTTTGATTTTATTCTGTTCTGTGTCTTTGCTTGCCTTTTGTGGGAAGAAGAAATGAGGGGAAGTGCAAGCAATGGCTTCTTCATTACCCTTTGTACTCTGCTGTCCTGGAAAGCAGGTCCATCAGAGGCCTCTTTTCTACCCTTATTTCGTATTAGATGCCCTGTCCAGCTTTGGAGAAAAGCTGGACCAGGATGGAGTATGTTTTGTAGGTGCTTTTCCTTGCCTATAGGCCCTAGTTCTAGAAGCTCCATTTTGTAGTGACCTGGAGTGGTTCCTGGGATTAAAGACTTCTCTTTGAGTGGCACTTCTGCTGCTCCCATGAGTAGGACCAGCCGCACAGCCTGCAGAGATCCAAGAGGTTCATTCAGGGAAGGAAGCCTAGGCTGCGATGTTGCTGCAGCAGATGGAGCCGTGGCCTGTACCAAAGGGAGTCGGGGCTGGCAGTATGGTATGGGCAGATATCCTGGGGCTGGTGGCCTGTGTGAGGGTGGGAGACAGGTGTTTGTGTTATAGTGTCCTCAAGAATGATTTGAATCATGGGGGAAACTGAGGCAATAAAGTGTATGCAACACTGCTGCTGATTTGCAGCAGCCGATTTGAATGTCTCTTGGACAGCCTGCAGGAGAATGCAGCTGGCTTCTGAAGCACCTGCCCATCCTGTTATTTGTTTTGTCCATTAGTGGAAGTTCAAGTATGTGGGAATGCAGAATGCTCTCAGAGCTCTAGCTCTAGGAAGAGGTGTGCAGCTCTGCAGTGGTGCTGGAGTTATGTTTGTCCTGGGTGGTCTGGAGCTGCAGGTGCTGTCTCCTCCATGCAGAGGGTTGAGGAGACAGGGAATGTGCCAGGGTGAGAAACTGTGCACAGCAGGCTGCATCCAGGGAGACTAATTTGTGGGGCATCCGCATTGAAAGGGCTGGAACTCATAGCCAGTAACTGCCCAGCAAGGGAGTGTGGCAAGAAGGCATCATTTGAGGTCATAATTATGTGCTCATACCTTTTATGCTTTTAGAGATGACTTCATCTCCGCAGCCGCAGCAAATGGATGGTGCTCACTGAGGCTCTATTAAACTTAATGGGAGTTTTGTAACCAGTTAAAATGGATGTAAGGTCAGGTTTTGGACTATCCAATATTTCATTTCTTCTCCTTCGTCTCATGTATGACTCCACACTGAATATACTGCAGATAACGTAAGCTGTGCACTGAATACAGACCTGTTAATGGTCTCTCCTACAGGATTCGCCACTGTAGTGTGGGTGCTTCACAGGTACTAATGATTTTACTTTTTAGTTTCCCAAGAGATAGAAAAGGTATACTATGTCTTACTATGGAAGCAGGGGATTGAAGTAGCTGGTAATAAAACCAGTTTTGCCAAAAAAGGATTGACACTTACAATCTAATTTATTTTTATTTGTACTTTTGGTTGTAGCTGGGGCTTTTTAAATGAGGTTGGGTTTTGGGAATGTTTTAATCCTTGATCTACAGCTCTCTACAGCTTCCACTATATATACAAATATATAAATAAAATTTATAAAAATAAATAAATATATGATGCCTACTGCTTCCACAGACTGATCCTTAAATGTGTCATGTTGGGCAAGTGTACAGTGCTTAAAGCCCAGCAGAATAGCTTGAATTAAGGAGATCGGTCAGCATCATAGTGAAATTTTACTTGGAAGATAAGGTTTGAAATCTAATTAACTTTTAAAGTTGAATGGATGCTGCTTGTCTTAAACAATGAAACCACCTACCTTTTGCTTTCTGCACGTGTTTGTACTGCTCAGAACACAGCACTTCTTAGGCTTGAATGAAGCAGGAATTAGGAAAAAGTAGCACATAATCCTGATTTATTGTAACATCCCTGCACTTGAGGAAACACTGGAAGTTGCATGGATAGTTGCTTTTTTTTAATCTGCAGCCCTTGACTTTTGTAGTTGCTGTTTTAGGAGACCGTGTAGTTATCCTGCCTTTTGAATTAAAAAGCATGATTTGGTCTGTTAAGAAGCAGAGAGCTGCTGTGTGGACAGCAGAGGCAGGAACCAGCTCCTGACCCTGTGCTGGCTCCCAATGGGGTCTGGCAGCTTTCCCCCTTTACTCAGAACACAGGTCTCAGTGAGGTTGCTTGTGGGTTCAATGAGGAGGACAGAGTCATGTTTGCTGGAGACTGTGTCACATTAGGGCTGCAGAGGAATCCTGCCACTTGGGATACAGGTGTCTTGGGTGAAAGATAAATGGATGATCGTGGACTTGGTATCTCCTTTTTCTTTGCTGAACAATGAGTCCTTCATGCATCCCATCACTGCCTGCTTTTTATTGCTTCTGCATGGGTGTTCAGTTGTGTTCTCCTTCACTGAGTAAAGGATGGGCCAGAATTGTGTTGTGTGGCTGGGGTTCTGTCATATTCAGAGAGCCCCAGACAACAAGCCTAGTTTTGGGCTGGATGCCTAGTCTTACTGCTAGGATTGTCGGTCTACAACACTGGAACTAGTATAAAGCTGTAGGGGAGGAATAAACACTCCATCCCACTGCTTTTTAGAAAGAGGAGATGGAGACCAACCTGGCAATGCCTTCTTTGTGCCTCTTGCATATGTTATGGGAATTCCCATTGCCTTGAAGTGAGGATAGAAGATGCAGCTGGTGTCCTCTCCAAAGCTCACATGAATCCACTGGAGACCTGGCATCTGCTAGTGCCACCAGCTGAATCTAGCAGGCTTTTCCCTATCTGACTTTTATACCTAAGCACTTCTTGGAAAAGTCTGACTTTCTGGGCTGGTTAGATTTCCCTAAGAGTGGTGGTCTGCATGCCAAGTGCCTCATGTTATGAGAGCTGAGCTGTCACAGACAGTGGAGACGAGGCCAGGCCATAGTTTGCAATGGTGGGATGGAATCAGTAGGAGGTGATAGTGGCATTTGAGAACAGTGCTGTCTGTGTGATGGTTAGATATCAACCATGGGCCAGAGGACACTTCAGAGAAGAGAATGAGAATGTAAAAGGAAATTGATTAACTGTGGATTTTGACTGTCAGATAGAGAGGGTTACAGTGGAACTTTACTTCGTAGTGTTTCCATCTATTGTGGTTTAATCTTAACTGGCAACTAAGCCCCACACAGCTGCTCACTCCTTCCCACTGGGATGGGGGAGAGAATCAGAAGACTAAAAGTAAAAAAACTTATGGGTTGAGATGAAGGCAGTTTAACAGGTAAAGCAAAAGCCACATATGCAAACAAAGGAAAACAAGGAATTCAGTCACCACTTCCCATGGGCAGGCAGGTGTTCAGCCGTCCTCAGGGAAAGTGAGGCTTCATCATGTGTAATGATGATTTGGGAAGACGGACTTCACTCTGAATGTTCCCCCTTTCTCTTTCTTGCCTCAGCTTTATGTGTTGAGCATGATGCCATGTGGTATGGAATATCCCTTGGGTCAATTTGGGTCAGCTGTCCTGGCTGTGTCCCCTCCCAACTTCTTGTCTCCTCCTCACTGGTAGAGTGAGGCAGAAAAGGCCTTGACTCTGTGTAAGCACTGCTCAGCAGTAACTAAAACATCCCTGAATTATCAACACTGTTTCCAGCACAAATCCAAAACACAGCCCCATACCAGCTACTGTTAAGAATATTAACTGTATGAAAGCCAAAACCAGCATACAATCTGTCCAGCCCTTCTCTCAGTGCCCACTTGTGACCCGTCAGTGCTGTTGTGATGGATGTGGATGTGGTGAATGAGGCTAAGACTGGTATTTAAGTATATATTGTCTGACCATATATATATGTATATATATATGTATATATCTCTGTCTGCATGTGGCTGTGCCAGGAAATTGAAATTATGCTCATAATTAGGTCTGGTTTTTGTGTTTGTCTCTGTCCCCTAATTAGTTCCTTCCAGAAAAGGCTTGCTGCATTTCGCCATCTTGCCTGATCTCTTCTGGCTTTCAACAGGAGTATCATATGGTCAGTACCAAATGTTAGTTTCAGAAAAATAAGTTCTGTCTGTTGGTAAATCACAAGTTAACACCACTAAGAATTCTTCATGCTTCATGTTCTGTCTTGAAACCTCTCTGTCTATATGTCTGATAACATATCTGAGTGTATCTCTCTCTTTCAGCCAACCAGTGTATGAGTTCTGGGGATGGTTGTTTCCCATGGGGAAGGTGTTGACTTGAATAGATGGAGATGCTATGAGACTTCTTGTGTATTTTCCACCTGTTATTCATTACTTAAAGGGTTAAGTAAGAATTCCTCTGCTGATCGGAGGGCTGATATTTTCAGCTTGGGCAGAATCAGATATTTGTGACTGCTTTACATGCCAGGAGTAGCATGAGTTTGGTTTGCTTCAACCATGACCCCTTTAAGGACTAGGAATTCTTTGATAAGAATCCTCTGGGCTCTTACTTGATGGATATGATGAAGTATGTCCATGTTTCTTGGGAAGATTTCCTTAAATAGGCATGACCTTTCTAGTGAAAACAGGAAGATAGTTTGTGCTTTTTTTCCCTCCAGCATGGTATTTGTTTCGTTTTTGGACCTCATGATTACTGCAGACGTTTACCATAGGAGTAACTCATAGGCTTGGTGGCTTCATTGGCAGAGTTTGGCAGCTCCATTGGAGTTTTAATAGAGGTATTGGCTTGCTTTGCAGTGTGGCATTTAATAGAGCATTTGTTCCCTCCTTTCTGTAGCAGTCACTGTTTTTCACCTTTGCTGACCCAGTTCTCCTTTCTTATCCTTTCTGGCATCCAAAACTCTTAGGCATCTCTACGGTGCAGAGAAAGACTAGCTAGTCTGCATGTTTTAATATGCAGGTGGAGAATGGATAGCGATTCAGTGATCTGGATCATCCTCTGTTCTTGTTTCTGTTAGGTTTCAGTAGATGTGTGGAACCTGCAGGCAAATTGGAGAGAATGGTCCTGATACCTTGGAAGGAGGAACCCTCTGGCTGCGACTTGAATGTGATGACAGTCTGCCTGAAGTGGTGCCTGTCCCTGACCATTCTTGGGAAGTGTAGCAGGAGATGGATGTGTTTGACTCTCCTGTGTACTGAAATCTTCCAAGATGCCTAGTGTCAGCTAGTCACTCTTGCTGACAGGATGTTAGCAAGCTCTTTTGTGAGGTTTATGTTTAAATAAACATAAAATCTCTGTGCTTGGGCTCTCATATCTATTGTAAGGTATTCTGTGAAGTTGATTCTCTTGGATTTGGCGCTTGATAAAGAGATGATACATCTAGTCTGGAAAAGGTGCCCTACAGTGGACAAACTGACCAGCCCTGCTGGTGCAGTAATATCAAGGGCTTTGTTTGGCTTGTGTAGTTTACCCAGTCCTCAGGATCAGTCTGAAATACAAATTTAATGTACATTCTCCTAAGAAATTTCATAACCTGCATCACCAATTTCTTGATGCCTGAAATGTTGGAAGTTTGAAATGAAAGATTCTGAGGTCTGTAGATCTGTCTGCTTGCTTCTGGGATTGGCAATTTTTACTTTGGTTTTTAAAATAGGATTTTAAAGATAATCCCTAAATCTCTGGACCCCTTGGGCAGGGGTAAACATGTGGCATTGTTCCTCTTCCATGGGTGAATTCCTACCATTGTAAGGCTTTCTCTGCCTCTGACTTCCTGGGCAGGATTTTTGATAATGAATACAGTCACATTAAATAGGGGAGAGCTTCCCCTTACTTTGGAGGTAAATATTTTTGTGTCTTGTATGGATTTTCCTGGGATGCAGAATCTGTTGGATGGTTAGCTTTGCTCTCTGAACAATGTGCTTATGTACAGACTGTTATTGCATAGTGCTCCTCGTGGAGGCAACTATCTTCATGAAGTTGTTTGAAAAAAATTACTGTTGCATTTGTACAGGCTGCATTTGAACAGGTGCACTGTGAAAATGAGACTGCAGTGGGAAGGGAGGATGGGATGTGGTTATCTGTCATCTCCCATCTCCTGTCCCAGTGGAGCCAGGGCAGGTGGTCTTGCCTTCCCTGGTGACTCAAGTGGTACTGTCACTTCTGTTAAATTGGCCCTGGATTGGATTTGCTGGAAGTGTGTCTACTCAAATGCTAAGCATGTTGTATGTGAAGCTAATTGGCAGGGTAGAAAAAGCAGTGTTACCTGTAGGAAACTTTCTTATTACTTGCAGGAGCTTAAACGGTAAAAATGTAAAATATCCAGCAGGAAAATTTCTTCTTCCTGGCAGGGTTAGCAGTGATAAGCAAAAGCAAATTTTTCAGTTCTATGTTTAGAGCCCTTTGATAGTATTGTCATGGCTTGTGCTTCTGTTTACAGATTTCCCATGTAGCTGAATTAAATAAACAAGACCAGTCAATTCATTGCTGCTGTGTTTAAACCCCTGGGCAGCAATGAATCTGGCAAGGATGGAGCATTATTTTTATGTGCTGCTTGGAAAGGGAGGATGTACAGAGAAATGAAGGAGTGTTACTGCTTGGGGGAGGGGTACACAGTCACATCTCAGGTGGCAGATGAAGAGAACAGTTTAGGTTCCCAGAAGTCTTTTTTGTCCAATGCTTCCCATGTGGCTCAGTCATTAGATAGCAGGAGGTTTTTTTCTGTCATGTATGGGCTGGCCAAAGACTGGTGTATCCACACACAGAGTTTATTCAAGGCAGATAGCATTACAGAAATCAAAGCAGAACTCTTGGTTCCTGTTCATTGATTTAATCCTTTGTTTTCAGCAGTTAAATGTCTCTGTATTCTTTAGCCTAGGCTCAGTTATCCTGGATTTGAGCCCTTCTTAAATCCTAATTGCATAGTATTCATGTTGGGAAGAGAGGTGGTGTGAGGTGATGCACAGAGAAATGAAACAAGTCCCCCAGGTCATGTGCAGAGGAGCAGAAATCTCAGAGCATTGGGTTCAGTGGGCCATCTAGATGGCCTCCTTTATTGCTGCCCCCTCCATCTAAAGGGTGGTCCTTGGAGGCTGTTTGGAACACCTGGTGAACTGCACACTGCTCTTTCCTTACTCTGCATCAGCTTGCTGTGTTAGCAGAAGGTGGTTTGCAGTATTTTCCAGCATCTTTCCCTAGCACCAAAATTCAAATTAATTACATTTATGGATCTGCATCCTTTTGTTAGGTGTTTCATATTTTCTTTAGGCTTGTGCAAAATACATGGACAAGGTGCTACAGATTTATCTTTTTTTTTTTTTTTATGCCCTCTCCCGTGAGTCTGCATAGCTTGTGAGACTGGGATGATACTATACGCTTAGCTTTGCAGCCAGTTTGTAATTCTGGCCTTCACCATATCATGTTTACTTCTCTTGTCTGTTCCCTCCGAGTCTTTTATGTGGAGTTTACAGGTACTGGTGCAGTTTGCATAGCAGAAAGTGTCCCTTTGTAGCAGCTAGTGAGTGGATGATGGACAGCTGATTAAGCTAAACCTTCAAAAGGCTTTTGAAAAAAAACCCCAGTAGTATTAAATTTATGATTTGCAAATGTTGTATCAGTACTGCTGGGTTAGACAGCTTTAGACCACCTGGTGTAAGCTGGTCTGACTGATAACACTCCTTTAGTCTGAGCCACCAATCCTTGTGTTTGTGGGGTATTTACAGTGAGCACAGCTTCTGTGTGGTGTCTCTCTGTGTTGGGGTGTGTGGTGTGAAATCATACCTCGAGGCTAACTTGGGGGTAAATAGGTTCTGAAAGACATGATCCTTTCTCTCTGTGCTCCATTTGGCTCAAGGTTTCTTTTTCATGACCTCAAAGAAAATAATGAATGCCAAAGAGAAGAATTTATCTCTAAATCCAGCTGACTCTATGATGGTGGATGTGTTGCTGCTGCTGTCCTTTCAAGAGGCAAGCTGATGTCCAGTGCTGGCTGTGCCCATCTCAGCAGTGGTGACAGCAGCAGTGTGTGGGGTGATGTGGCATGACATACCCACAGTATGGCTGCACATCACTTGGGTCACCTGATAGTATCTGTAGCTCTGCAAGGAGAGTCCTTTGCATGTTTAGTACCACCATGCCATTGTCAATCTCTCTCACATCCACATTGCTTTAGAAGTGAGTGGACATCCACTTCTCTTGCAGAGGAAGGGGGGTAAATGTTTGCTCATCCACAGTTTCTCTGATCCAAGTGTGTTTTCAACTCTTCGTATTTGATGGCAGGTCCTCCTTCCCCTTGGCGTGTGTTTGCAATGTGCTCGTGTGCCAGCACGCGTGTGCTGCCCTTGAAAACAGACCAAACTTATTAAAATCATTGCTGGTTGCCATGGTGGCTGTTGTTGCTGTGGGCTAATGGGAAAGGCAATTACTGCTGCATGCTGGGGAGTGTAGGGGGAGGCTGTGGGCAGGGGGTACAGGCGACTGCATGCTGAAGAGTTGTGTGACTGATAGCTTGGATGTCACAGTGAGCAAGCAGCAGAGGAGAGAAAGGCAGGAGATACCCTCTAATGAGGTTTGGCCAGACATGCTGTATTTCCACCTCAGGCTCATTGAGAGATTCCCACCCTTCCTTTGATTGTCAGGGGGCATCTCAGGGTTGAGTTTCACGTTTTCATCTGGGCACAGCACAGTGCTGCTCAGTGACTCTCAGCTGGCCCAGGAAGTGAAACAGAGCTGGAAAACTTTGTGTGTTGAAGATACTCATCTAGTCCCTTTCCTGCTGTTTCCTCTCTGTGAATATTCCTCTTCAGTTCTTACTTTGCTGTTTCCTGTAGGTTGAATGTCATGGTATAAAATAGCTCCAGTTTTCTCGAAGTGAGTAGGATCACTTAAGAAAAGTGCTTCTTATAATGAATGTAAAGCTGAAGGGAAATTGCATCCTTCATCTTTATTCTCTGAATTTGGGCAGCATGTGTCCAAGTAATGCCAGCACTATTTGTACCAAGTGCAAACATGAAAAGAATCAGGATTGTTTTATAGTGCAGATCTTGTAGGAGATCAGTAAATTCCTTGAAAGATTTGAGTTGGAGAAGTGGGTGAGAGCTGTACATCTTGAGGATATCAGAAGCTGCTTTGGCAGTGTTTGACAGAGCACTGCCACTCCCAAACTGAAACCCTCTGTCCCCTGCAATTTGTTCTGTTTTCCCTTTCCCTTGTGCTAAGCAATGGCCTGAGACTTTGCTGCACAGGACCTCTTCCAGGAGGCTCTCTTTGTTCATTTAGAGGCACATCATGTAAGTTTCTTACGGCTTACAGAATCCATGATGGTATCAATGAAGCTAAAACGATGGCTGTCATCCCCTTCAATAGGGAGACAAGTCCCTGGAGGCATGGAAGAAATTTCTGGTCCAGACAAAGTGAGAAGAATAAAACAATCCTCTTGGAGAAGGCAAAATTGGGATCTTGTCTCAATTTCTCTCTTTCAGCTGTTCTCCCAGCAGCTGTTTCCAGAGGCCCTATGGATCGTGCCCATTGAGGGATAGCTGTGGTGACTCACCCAGCTGGGATCTTTCTGTAGTATGTGAGAGCCTGGCTTCCTAGGGAGCCATGGCACCAGGAAGGGGAAGGTTTCTGGTGTGTCTGATCCCTCAGTGAAGATGATGCTGTGTGTTTAATTAGAGACTGCTGCTTTCTTTACTGGTGTACTAAATATAAATGGAGGAGCTGGTCTAATATACTTGAAGTTGCAAATGTCAGGAGTCATAGCTTTATTTTCCTCTTGCCAAATCTGATTTAGTTTTAAGTACTGCTACTAAATCTAATGATGCAGTAATTCCTGTTTGTTAAAAGGAATGAGGGATTTAGACTGAGACGGACTTCATGCTCTTCTATCCCTCTTTCATCCCACCTTTGTTTTACAGAGGAGGAGCTACTGGTTTGCTGGTTTTTGTGCAGTAAGGTCTGAAGGCGAAAAGGCTTGATCTAAATATGCTGTGAACTGAGTTTGTATTCAGCTAATATACCATTGTTTAGGTTTTCTCTCTGCACAGTTTAGGTTTCTCTCTGTAGAAGCAGAGACTTCTACATTCCAAGCATTACCTTGTGACAGTCAGCAGAGTGCCAAAAAAAATTTAAAAATATAAAAAATGCAGTGAGGATAAAGAAGCTGCTTCTGGAGCCCAGGCTTCATGTTCTGTCTGGATTCTTTGTTTGCTGAACTACAGTCTTAAGTCCTGGCAGGCCCCAGGGAGATCTGTAACGGGGCAGACATTGTGCTTAAGATGCCTTTCCCTGTTGGTCTGCTGTGCAGGAAAAAGAATAAGCATCCAGTTAGATATTTTTTCCCCCTTCTGGGCTCCTATTGAGCACAGTGGTCCAAATCTACCTCCTCCAGTGTCTGCTTAGCCTTGCACAGTCCCATTGCTGACACTGTTTGCTTGTCTGAGCTGTAGCGCGATGACTGGAAAGTACAGCTCGCTGGGAAGTACGGCTCTCTGGGAAGTACAGCTGGTACTGCCAGCTCCTCTGTTAAATGTACAATCCCAAGTTTACTGGAAAGTCCTTGAGAGCAGAAACGATGGAGAGAACTCCTGGTGAAGACTGATTCAGTGCTGCTAGCAGCAGCGGTGGGGGCCTGTTGCATCTTGCCTTCAACTGCAGTAACTGCTGTTTGTTCATGCCCTGGCCGATCTGGAATGCTTTTGTCCTGGCCAGTAGGATAATGTGGGCTATCTTGTCTTGGGGCAAAACTGGCTGCTGGGTTGGAGAAGAAGGGATCATGCTCATTATGTGCGGGAGGCATTTTTTCGTGCTGGGAGATACATGATTAAAAAGTGAGAGTACCTAGGACTTTGGCTTGACCTGCCAGGTCTGTTCTGGAGTCAAGACTCGAGGTCTGGCAGAACAGTTTCAGCATTAGATGTCTCTTTGTGGAATGGGGAGGAAAGAAACCCGAAGATACTTCTTGAAGTTTTCCCATTCTAATAGTGGCAAGAAAAACTGTGTTTCTGGAGTGTGTTGATTTGTAATCATTGTCTGTTCTCAGTCTGCACAGAGTAGATGGAAACTGTCCCCAGTGTTTCAGTGTGCTCCAGGTCATCATTAGACATGGACTGACCGACACAGAGGTTTTTTTCCAAAAGCTGTTTCCTCTGCTGTATGATGCAGTGTTGTAACCCTATTGCTTTGAAGGTTAATATTTTTCATATCCCCAACACCAGTGTATTGTCTTGCCTTATCCATCTTTTCCCTCTCTGCACCTTTTCCTAATTTTGATAGACTAGTCTAACGCAAACATTTCCAGAGACACAGCAGTGGCTGCAAGAGAATAGCCTTTAGCGAACTCTTTAAGCTTTGGGTGCCGGCCTGATGGAGAGCACATGACGCTGCCGGTGGCTTTTCTTCCCCGGCGGGACACAGGGAGCTGTGTGTGCGAAGGGAACAAGCTGTGCTGTGTAGTGTGTCGGCGCTCCGCTCCCGCTGGTGGCGAGGGCAGGCCGGGCTGCCAGCGTGGCACAGCTCGCCTAGCCGGCGGCTCCCCGGGCGCGGCGGGGCTCGTCCAGCCGGGTGCCACTCGCGCACCGCCTTCGGTCCTGACCCCGGACGGGAGCGTGCGGAGCGGCTCAAGGCGATGCGAGCAGGCTTCGTCTTTCCTCGGCACGGTGTGAGCGAGCGGAGCGCCTGAATTATTCACTCCTCCTCGGCCTGCTGTTCCTATTGAATTCCCGTGTCGAGGCACCCTGCCAGCACCCGCTGATTAATTCGTTGCTGCGCCTGCCCCAGGGGTACCCTGTGTGTTCGGGGTGGAGGGGGCGGGGGGCGACTGCCTGCGCCGGCCTCTCCCGGGAGTTGTGTAGCTGCGGGTCGGTGAGCCTGGCTTGCCCTGAAGCCCTTCCATCCGCAGCGTAGGTGGGCGCCGGCCCTTTGGCTGCTCACAGGGCTGTTGGCAGGTCTGCGTGTGTTTTTATCTGTCTCTGCCTTACAGCCGTGCTGAAGCCTGCCTGAGCTCCCCGATCCTGATCTTGTCCCAGCTCTCCACGTGCGGTATCTGGTATTGTGTTCTATCTATATTTTGGCTTGGTGGAATGGATTTCTCTGCAGACCGCATTCTGATGTTTCACTCAACATTTGAGGTTCTCCTTACTCATGTATCCTGAAGCTTTCAGGGGTGATTGTACTAGGAAAAAAATTATGTTTCACAATTTCCGAGAGGAATTTTTTTTTTATTGTTCTAATAGAAACCTTTTCCCTTTAGTCTCTGGTGTTACTTTTAGTAATCGGAATAAATTTTTTGTTAAACATTTAAAAGATGTCTACTGTTCAGAGTATCACAGCTCATAAAAGCTGTTGACACATTTTATACTTTTGGAAGGAGGTTATCACTTCTCTTAACAAGAACTTCTGGATGTATGTTTCGTACCATCTTCATTGTGCTGGTCCTCTCCTTTTTTCCTCTGTATTTTCTGTTTTAAGCAATTACAGCAGGTGACTAGTCTTTGGGAAAGCTTCCTTTGACCCGAGTATTCTCTGGTCCCAGTTGAAAGGGGCAGATGGAGTTTCAGGTCCTCCTCCTGGCTGCACAGGAGTGTTTTTTCACCTCTAATTGGATCATGTAAATTGGCTCTTTTCTTTGTCTTGTCCTCCTTGTCCAGAATCTCCTTTTTTATTTTGAGCAATAAATCAGCCTTGACAATGGATTGACTTTTCCTTTAGTAATTACACTGATATTTGAAAACTGGTGTAGCTGATGAGTAAAATAGGTGTAATAATCAGTATTGTGACCAATAATTTTCCTCAAAAACTGATTTCTGTATGTAAGTGATAGAGTACAAAGTAACAAGGGCTGCTTTTATTTTTTTTTTTTTTGGTACTGCACTGTTACAGCCCTCTGGGACTTGTATTTGATAAAGTGCTAAAGGGTCCCCAGGGTCTGACAGATGCTGTAGAAAAGAGAGCTTCTTTCCTGAGAGAAACACAGTCCTTTCACGCCAGTGCACATGCAGGATGCCAGGGTGGTGCATCTTTCTCCTGGGCCATGGAAAGATTTTCTTGCTGGATGCTGTCCCCTCAGCCAAAGGCAAAGTCTTTTAGAGTCACTGGGCTGCAGTTTGCAGTGTGTGGTTGTGTTGGGTAATGTGGGAGGAACCATGTGCTGTTCTCCTTTCCCCCCACTTTGGTGCTTATGCCTGGAGCAATGGAGTGTACTCTTACCTCTGAAGTGATGGCTACAGTATTGCTTGCTGTGGCTTCTCTGCAGCACTGAGTAATTCCTTGGAGAAAAAGGAGCAAAACAAACCCGAGGAAAGCCTAAATCACCGATTGCATGAGCGTTGACTGGCTATTGAATCAAAAAGGCTATTAGGAGGGGAAAAAAGAATAAAGTAATCTGTTTTGTCCTTTGTACAGGCAGGAATGATGAAGTGTACTATTCCCTGTCAATAGAGGGGAATGTCTGAGCAAGCTTCCTCCTATTGCTTTTAAAGTTGGATGAGTGAGAAATAGAAGTTGCGAAGGTGTGAAGCCTTCATGCAGCAACCCAGAGAAAGTCTAGGACTGCGCTTCCTGATTAGTAGACAGGGCTTGCAAATGTATTTTTGCTGTGGCAAAAGCATCCAGCCCCTCCAGAAGTAGAGAGTGACAGACTGGGACTCATAAATGGTGAGGTCTACATGTAGTCGGTTGGGAAGCTAAGCCTGGTTGTAATACGTGGCTTCCAGGATGCAGGAGAGCTGGAATTGCCTGTCATCCAAGTGTGGGACTCTATGCTTTTATGTTCTCTTTGCATAGTAGACATTCTAAGTTTTGGAGATTCTCATTTATAGCCATTTTGGTTTCAGTAATGGCAGCAGGAGAAAAAGAAGACTTTTTCTTCCTTCCTTCTTTTTTCTTCCCCCAGGAGATTTTTGACTGTTTTCTGAAGGGAGCAGATTTTGGTCTTTTTCTCTCCTGAGAAAAATCCTGATCTGATTGAGGAGCAGTGGGGGACAGAATTCAATCTGTGTTTTGCATGTGTTCAGTCCTTCTGTCCCAAATCTGTACAATGCATTTCTGTGAGGCTGATAACAGCTTTCTTGTGCAGCACTTACATCTATGTGAAATTACAGTATCCTTTTTTTTTCCTTTTTCTTTCTCTGCTGCAGCTTCAAAGCCGCAAGTAATACTCCAGGCACCAGTGCTATCTTTCAATAGACTCTGACTGATGCAATGCTGTGTTCACATGGGATGAGATTTGTGAGATGCAGTTTTTCTCCCAGGAGGATTACGAGCTTCATCTTGATACAAACATTTTTACAGTACAGGTGGTAGTGTTGGTGCCTCAGGACTTTCTTTTTGGCACTAGGAAGATACACTGCAAATTCAGGAATGCTCCTAGACCTTTTTTTCTTTTTGTGTCAGTTTTAGAGCTGCAAAATCTCCATTAGTGTTGGTAGTTTCCTGGAAAGTTTAGGGGTCTGTTATGTTTCAGTTTTGGTCAGGTTCTTATATAACTAGATACAAAAATATGTTTTATATACACACAACGTTATCATCTGTGATCATCATTTAGGTGGTTACTTGTAATGCATTAAGCAGTGTTTTGTTTTTTTCTATCCCTGTGAGGGAAGGCAATATACACTCTTTCAAGATTAGCTTTTGAAGATTTTTTGTTCATTCTTAATGTGAAAGAAAAGTTAAAACTAAAAGTATAAAGTAAAAAGTAAACTGAAGTTATGCATACCTTTGGTATGCCTACTAGTGAAGTCTTCTACATGCTTTGTCCTACCATCAGCATTCTCCCCAGTTTTGGTCTTGTCTGTCAATATTTGTAGCAGTGGTAGATGGGCCTTGTAGCTAAGAGTAGTGCTTCTGCAATGGGAAAACCTGGGAAAAAAGGTATTAGCATTTGTTTTTGCAGATCTTCTCCAATTACTGATCAGAAAAATAGCTACCAAGAGTAAATAGATTTAATTGATGAAAATGCCTTTTCCCTCCTGGCTTCTCACAGGCCTGGACATAATTAATGGACTAAGCATGACAGCTTGGTTTTGAGTACTCATTGCTACTATCCTTAGAGCATCAATTTTTGCTCATGAAAACTCACTTAAGCAGCTCTAGCCTCTGGTAAAGCAGCAGCAGACTTGAGTTGCTCCTTGCTTCTGAAGAAAAAAGGAGTGACGTATGAGCCAACATTACCTGTGTCTGGTTAGGCCATACAGTACTGAAGATGTTCTGGCATAAGGAAGGGAAGCAATGAAATTTGATGACACTATGACTTTCTTCTGCTGCTTCAGATGATTGCTTGGTATTTCTGATGATCAGTTCAGAAAGGGAGTAAAAATTCTGAATCCTAAAGCATTGTTTTAGATGCCTATGTAAAAGGCTCTGAAATGCGTGGAGGTCAAGGACTGGTAGTTTCTAAGGTGGAGTCTTGTCAGCAAAGTTCTCATTGCTGCAGTTGGTTTAAGCTGATGGGAAGCTATGCTTTCAGTGAAAGCCCTCCTTTCTCCCTGACTCCAACCATGTGGTCATGCACCCTCCCATGTACAGGTTTTAGGGATTATGTGGCCTGTAGCGACCACCTTTGTGAATCTAGCTCTCCTTTTTGAGGGATTAGTTTCCAGGAGGATCAGCAAGCTGATCTGACTCGCAGTTTTCTTCTATGATCCCTACTGTGCATGCAAGAAGTGAAGTAGGGATGCACACTTGGGAACCAAACAGGAAAAAAACAAGAGCGATTTACTTTGTTGGTACAGTGATTTCTGAGGTTAGCTTTCTGGCTGTAAAACCTATACTCCTGAAAGGTTTGTATCCCTGTCTAGCTCAAGGGAGTTTGAGATTTAATCCCCTTATACTTGGGCTGAGCAATGTGCAGAAAGAAGGAGCAAGCAGAACTGAATTTGTAGGACTGCAACTGTCTAGAGCTTTGACTAATAATGTTGGCTATATTTACAAAGAAACCTTAGAAATAAAACAAAAAAAATAAACAAATAGTGCTTTGACAAGGTTTTAAGATTTGACTGGCCCCCTTTGCTGTTTGCCAGAGTGCCTTAGGTCTGTTCCAGCTCAGAGGTTTGCTACACTGCTAGTTTCTCTGTACCTAATTTAAGATGTTTTTGTGTTCAGTGGGAGGGAGGCTCCCTTTTTTGTTTCCTTCGTCTGAATGTGCTGCACAGGAAGATGCACGATGCTGTAATTTCAGGAGCCCAATGCTTTTAGATCACTGTTGTTCTGCATTTCATCTGTAGGCTCAGGGAGGGAAATGTTACTTCTTAATGCAAAGAAATCTCCAGGGATTGCACACAGGAGAGGTTTTTAGACTAAATTGTGAAGGAAACAAGCTTTAGGTGAATGTGCTGTGACAATCCCTGCCCACACTTGCACACTTACAAACCAAGCGGTAATTTCAATTCTATTTTCATTGGAGGAATTGTAATGCTATCGCCTTCTTAAAAGCTTTGTGTGAAGTGGTGATGGGGCGGAGGAGATGTAGACAAGTGCCCCACGGAAGGGAAGGCAAGGCAAGGCAGTCAGGATTTATGGGTTATACACTCCATGTGGAGTAGCTGGACAATTGGTCCGGGCACACCATGGTGTTTGGCCTGGAGCAACCATAGCAGGGGACATGGTGAGGAAGGCTGTGGTTATAGCTGCAGGAGACTGGAATGGGAAACAGCCAGGGGGCAGAGGGTACAAACACGTGAGGAACTAGTTTGTGTTAGTTCCACCGCCTTGTTTATTACATTGTCTTAAGGCAGGGAAGGGAGGGGGCTTTGATGCTTTTGTGTGGTGCTGACAGGAATGTGCAATCCGGAGGTTTTGAGACCTTCTGGAGGGGGTCGTGGGTCTTTTTCCAGGAGCTTCAGCCTATCCATAAAGACAATAGGGTGGAACTGAGGCTCTGTGAGGAGTTTGTATGCTGTTCCTGAGGACTTCCTGGGCTTTAACTAAACCTAAATCTCGTAAAAAGAGAAAAATACATTGGAAGCATGTAGGATGTTGCAGGGAAGAACTGTATGTCTCCTGCCTGCTTGACAGACCCAGATCTTGCAGTCTCCCAGGTTCCTGGGGTGCAGCAGCCTGGGGTTTTATTACTGCTGTCATCACAAAGCTCTCTGGCACTTGTCTTGACCTGTCACAGGCCCAATTTCTTCCTATGAGCTTGTGCTGTTTAATTGCAATCTTATTTTTGTTGTTGATGGCTATGTTTACATACAGGATATATAACAATATGCAATACCTGAGACTGCTGGAAGTATTTCACTTCATTTTTCCATTAATACATAAAGTTCTTGTCCCTTCTGGGCCGAATACAATCAGCAGCAGCTATTCCCTTAGAAGCAGGGCTAGCATTCCCATCTGGACCAAACTGAAGAATTCAGACCACTTGCAGATACCTCTCTGGTTAATTTTGCTCTCCATAGTAGTATGATCTTTCTTAGAAAAGTCTTCAGAGAGGCTTGCCTTGCCTCGCCTCCTTGCAATGAAATGGAAATTGCAAATGCCCGGTTTGGTCCCCATAGCAGGTGGGTGGTGTTTTGTTTTCTTTCTTTGCAGAGCAATCTCCCAACTTTTTGTTCCTTTTTCTTAAAATGTTGAAACAAAGCATGTACTTAAACTCAAAACTATTCCAGAGGGAAGGTGTTCCTCCTCTGTGAGGGAAGGAGATCCTCTGATAAGTGTTCCTTTTTCCTGGTTTTAACAGTGTTTTAGCTGTGACCATTGCTTGTATGGGAATGCTTCGTCCCTCCTGCATAAGTTATTTGCCTAGGATGGGACATCAGCTGTAGCCTGCCATCCTGTGCAGTTTGTCTAGGCTGGGTATTTCTGGCAGTTTAGGCAGAATTTCTCCTTTTTCATATGGTTTGCAGCAGGGAAATGTGACCATAGCTATCATGCAGGTATCTCCGGGCAATCATGTTTAGCAAGAGTTTTGCATGAGCAGTGAGGAGGTTTGTATAACACAAGTGGATTCCAAGGAGTCCTTGGTTAATGGCTTAGAAAACATGTTATTTTAGGACTTTCTTTTTTATTATTTTTATAAATTGCACTCTGGTTATAGAGAACTTTGACATGTGGCCACATCCCATTCTCCCTGTCTGCAGCCTATAAGAAAGAGGCAGTCAGCTACAGGGTGGATGTAAAAAGAAAGGCAAAGGTGTGTTTTCTGTAGTGGAATAGCATTGTGTTATAGCAGGAATCACTCACTGCTTTTCATATGGAGTTGCTTAATTGGGATGTTGAAAGGTTAGCTTTGATTTTGTTTTGATACTTCTCTACATTTTTCTGGGCAAATGTGTAGCACTCGTGTCTAATTAGAAGGAAAACCCTGAAAAATACTGATGTGTGTGAGAGATGAATAAATGTAAAGCAAAAAGGGAAGAGTAAAAGCAGGCTTTATTTTTTTGTGGAGATAGCAACCTTTACAAGGGTTGTGTGTGTGAGATTAATAAATGTAAAGCAAAAAGGGAAGGGTAAAAGCAGGTTTTATTTTTTTTGTGGAGATAGCAACCCTTACAAGGGGAGTAACCCTCTAATAAACTGTTATATGAGGATTTATTCTGGTAAAATTCAACAGCCATGACCTCTACTTTTCACTTTTAAAATACTAGTGAATGGCACTTTGGAGACAGATACCCTCTTTGTCTTCAGAACATGTACTGAGGCACTAAGAGGCTGTTCCCTTATTAGAAGGAGTCTGTCGGGGGTTGAAATGGCTGGATCAGTCTCTACTGCCTTTCTGAGGCAGTAAGGTAGCCATCACCATGATGATGTGCTTTGCATCATGGTCTTTCTGTCCTCTTAAGAGCAGAATTAAATCTTTGTATGTGTCTGGAATATTTGTCTCTGCTGGAATGGGTTCTCTCAAATCCATGTACTGATTTATGGCAGAGAAATGAGAGATTCCAAGGGGCTGGGACAGGATATCCCTGAATGCACAGCTCCCACTTGGGGATATTCTAGCTGCAGAATGACTTGTTGTCCATGTTTTCTCCAAGTTGATCATATTAGGTGCAATTAGTGCCCTGTATACTCTTTGGGATGCACTTTGAGGTGTCCCTTGTAAGCAGGAGGAGCTGCCACGCCGTGCAAGTTGCTCTTGCAGCAGCGTGAGGAGGGGTTCATTCCCTTTTAAAGATGCCCTTTTGTTCCCTGCTGTTGCAGGGAGAGGAGCTTTCCAGGAGGGGGATGAAGAGGCCAGACTTAATGGTCTTAAGAGGGGATTTATTTTTTTTTTTCTATTTTGCGAAGGAAGGCTTGGGAGTTGTTTCTGTCTAACAGTTTCCAGATGGTGCTGCTGGAACACAAAGATTTCTAGTGTGTTTGGGATGGCAGCTCTGAGACCCCCAGCCCCCCAGCGCTTCCTGTGCAGCTCCACAACCCTGCAGGCTTAATCAGAAACAGTCCTGGCTGCTGAGGCAGGCTGCCCCAGGCCCTCTGCTTTCTCCCTCCTCCAGGCTTTTTAACCCCTTGCCATTACAGCTCCAGCCCATCAGCCTGCCCACCTCATTTCTCTCCTTTCCCAAGTTGGCTGTGAGCACTTGCAGTGTTCCAGAGATGAAACTGCATTTGGCTAGACTGCTTGAACAATTTATATCTTTGAGAAAAGGGAAGATGGTTTGTAACGTGAACCTGGGAAAATAATTTCTGTAACTATGTAGGGCAGCTTATGCAATCAGTACAGTATGTCCAGAGCACAAAAAATTTCTCTTGCACCTATTTGCCTGCAGCACTTAGTATACGGTATGATTTTGTCAGAGGTGTGCGTTGTTGAGCCTCTATCTCTTTTTTGTGCCAATTTTCCTTAGAGCAAGGCAGATTTAATTTTATATCACAGCCTCTTCACACCCAGCTGACAAATTAGCTTCAGCTTTTTTCTTCTGAACGTAATACGACAACTGTAATTTCATTTGCAAAGTAGGAGCACTCTTGTTTCCTTTCAGCCTTTGAGCAACAGCCTGTGAATATTTGTTAAATTAGCCAAGAAGCTTGTGATCAACTGACTTCCCCTCTGGATCCATGGTGTCATCTCCCTTGTACTGTTCTCCTGTATTCTGCATCCTTTTTTTTAAGAAAACAGAACAGTGAAGTTGTCTACTAAAGCAAAACTCTGTACTCCTCTTCTCCTTGTAAAAAAGCTTGTAGTCATCACGTTTGAGCAAGCCAGATTTTCATGCCGTGAGCATGTTGCCCTGTAATGAGTTGGCTTAGTGTAAATTACGTGTGAAATGCTTCCTCAGCCCCATGTAACAATTATGGCATCCAAAGGTGCCCCCAGTGCTGGATTTTAGAGCTTTTTTCTATGAGCCCTGTCGTGTTTCTATTGAGTAAGAGTATAAGTGAAGATGAACTGCCATTTTAAAATGCTTCTGCATAGTAAAAGAGGAGGAAAATCAATATTTTGTGCTATTGACTTCTGTGCATGCAGTGTCCTTGTATTTGCTGGATCACAGACGTCACACAGTGCACAGTATTCCCAGGGGCTTTTACTTGCACTGGATCTATTGTTGCCGCTGTAGGTCATGGACCAGCAGAGTCAGACTGTATTTTCTTTATGCCTGGAGGAGTATGAGGATGCTACCATATGTAGTCCAAAGAAAGTGTAAGTTTTGCACATTTAAATTACACTAAATTAATGAAATCTATTTGAGTAGCTAAAAACATCCCTCGGCTAATCTGGAAAAGGAAAAGCCTACCTGGGGGAAAGGCTGCTTCTGACCAGAGAGAAACTTCCATTCCATTATTTGGGGGGGGGGGGGG
>VWYI01049588.1:57689-85832 GCA_013399455.1 Anthoscopus minutus | reverse complement strand
GAAGGTCAGGGAAGAATTGGCATTGTTATAAAGAATATATGTAAAATCTTTCAATTTTAGCTGTGGAAGTGCTTTTTTTTGTATGAAAATCCCCCTTTTCTGCATTAGACATCCATACTGTAACTCCATACGGACACTGTCAGCTTAAAGCCCGAGTATGCATTTGTAAACATGTTGCATCATGAATATTTTAACAGACCTAGAAGTATTTAAACTTTCCTGTGTGGTTTGGTCAGATGTGTATTTGTCTATATTCCATTCTGCAGCTTCTGCTATGCAAATCAATTATTCTTCTTACTGCATACATATGGTTTCACAGAAAAGAAGTGCCAGGAGATTGGAGTTAAGAAAATATGTATTTCAAAATACAGAAAATTGCACTGACACATTTGGGTGAGATTGGAGTTAAGAAAATACTTGTTTCATAATACAGAAAGTTGCACTGACATTTGGGTAGCATCACTGAAGCTCTGTTGAACAGGGATGCAGCTATCCCAAAGTTGCCCTGTTCTGTCTGACTACCTTATGGGCTTCCCTAGCCGAGCACTAGCCTAGTGCTCCAGACTATTCAAACTCTGGTCAGGGCAGGAGACTATTTTTATTAATCTGACATCACTTTCCTTTCTTGTCTTTACTGTGTCACTGGGCTTCCCGCCCAGGGAGCCTCTGGCAGGCCTGGCCTCCCTCCAGCTAGGCTCTTCTGGGGTCCTGCTCCTTCCTGATGGTTGCACGCAAGACCTGTGGGGCTGTGCACCCTGTGGGGCCGTGGCTACCGCGCCCCTGCTACAGAGCTGACTGTCCAGCTTTGTGCAGCTGTGAGGCTGGAGTGGACACCCAGGACAGGGGTGCCCTCATGCTGTGGGGCTGGAGTGAACACCCAGGTCAGGGATCCCCTCATGCTGTGGAGCTGGAGTGGACACCCAGGTCAGGGATCCCCTCATGCTGTGGAGCTGGAGTGGACACCCAGGACAGGGACTCCCTCATGCTGTAGGGCTGGAGTGGGTGAGAGGCTGCAGGTGGGAGTTGCATTCCCTGGAGCCCTCTGAGACCCCAGGGACATTGTGGCACGGGAGCTCTCCTGCCCTATCTGTCCTACATCGTACTGGCTCCCGTGGGAAGCACGGTATTTTTAGGATATGGGGAAGCCTGGAGCCGAGTGGGGGGGGCTTAGGCCGGAGGCTGCTGTCGCTGTAGCAACGGGGCCGGAATGAAGAGGGGCCGGACGAGCCTCTGTCCTGGCCTCTACTGGGCTGCAGAGCAGGGAGCTCGTGGGCGCTTCTCTGCTCCCACGAGCACGGCCGCCTGCATCAGACCCCCACAGCCAGAGCCCTGCGATGGCAGCTGCAGCCCTGCTTTTCCCTCCCTCAAGAAGTGGCCTCAGTCATTGGGACGGGTGTTGGAAGCCAAGGCTGTGCTAGCGAGCATTCTTCCCAGCCATCAAGGGAATACGTGTGCAGTGTACTTGGTGTGGTGGCTTTTATCAAAGTCTCGCACTTGTAGTCCCCAAATACACTTAAAAAAAATAGTAACAGGGTGGGCGGGTGAGAAATGGGTGAAAAGTAAAATGTAAGTCCTGCTACTTGTATCCAGCAAATTGTACAGGTTGATATGAAGGCACTAACAAGGAAGCAAATAAGTGGAAGGTCTTTGCAAGATGACGTTTGCACATGTGGAAAACAGCCAAAGCCATGAAGCAAGTTTAATTGAAAGTGAAGATAGCTGAAGGGAAGCGTCCCATACTATAGACACAGTTATTGGTGCTGCAGAGTGATTAGCAAGAGCTGTATATCAAATTAGGATAAGTATCAAGGGAGAAGGGTGACCTCAAGATCCATTTAAAAACTACTTAGTTCAGTTTTTCATTAATAATTGGTAATTCACCCTTAGATGCTACTTTCTCTATTAATTTTATCCGAAGACAATTTGGGGTAGGAGACAGCACACACAATTGAGAAGGCTGATTGAATGCATCAGATCCACTTGGACAGAGAAATGATTATTTCCTTTTTGTTTATATGCAATAATTTGTGCAAATAAGGGTCTGATAAAGAATTACCTATTTTCGTAGCAACTGATTATAAGATCAAGGCATCTACAGTTTTAGCAGTGCTCTACCACAGTTAAATACTAAAAAGCCTTTTTCAAGACAATATCCCCCACCCACCCCACCTTTCCCCAGCACAAGGTTTCTGTCTTTGCTGTATGCAAGAAGTAAAACAAAAAAGATGGTGAAACCACTGGGCTGTGATGAACAGCACTGGGATTTCTGTCTGCCTCATGATCTTTATTTTTTCACAACTGTCACTTTCAGATTAATAGCTTTGTAGCCAGTGTTTTCAGCCTTTTTTTCTTATTGTGAACATCTTATTCACTGTTCTCTAAAAAAGCAGCTTCTGTTTGTCTAGTACAAGTCTCTGATAAATGTGTAGCTTGTGCTATCCCATCACTTCAAAATCCCATTTTGCTTTTGGGAGGAACAAGTAATTTCTTGTTGCTTTTTTTTTCATTGCTCTGTGTAGACCAAGGGTTTCTGGCTTTCTGGTGCAGGGGCTCTCCCTCTTCACTTCTTCCCAAGCCACCAGGCTGCTGCACTACCCGTAGCTCTTGGGGGCAGCCAGAGCAGAGACGGATGAGCTGTTCCTTGTGAGTTTTGCTGCTGCTGTTCAGAACCCAGCGGGTGGTTATGGAACTTGAAAGGACTACATTAACTTCACTCCACTTTTCCTGGCATTATCATGAAAGCAGGAATGCTGCAGATCCAGGGAAGAGATTGCTTGGTCATGTTTCTGAGATTATCTTTGCAATGGAAAGAACTCAGCACTTCAAGATGAAGTTTGGATTCAGCAGGAATTGATTTTTCGACTGGGGGAAATGTGGATGAACTTGCGAAGCTAATGGTTCCTACGAGCAAAGTTTTAACCTACAGACTGGGTTTAATTCAGCTGCCAGGAAACAGTTGCTGATCAGGCCTCAGTGATTGTTGCATCTGGCAAAATGGCAAGTTGTGATGTAAAATTGATTCATTCTGGGGTCAGGTTTGTCCAAACATAAGATTATTCTAATTTTTAGAAAAGGGTAGAAGGACTTTCAGACCTTCCATCATTTGTTAGAGCTGTGATTTTTTTCCCTAGAGGAATGACTTTATTCCAGTCCTTTGAGGCCTTTCCTAGGTCAGTGCCGCCTGCAGAGATGATCACTTCTTAATGGCATCTTGGTTTATTGGCAGTTCATTATGTTTTTAAGATCTGTTTAATTCAGCAGCTCTTAGAATTTTCTGAGTTGACAGGTATCAAAAAACCTGAAACCTCCGAAGTCTGTCTGTTCTGCTCTGGCAGGTGCACCTACTTTGAGCTTCAGGCATCTGCAAATGACGGTGCTGGGTTTATCTTCTGACCTGGGGCAATACTTGTGACTTGCAGTTTGTGGCAGACCTTACTATTGCAAGTGCCAGTGGAAAAGGTCTTGTTGTTAGTAAGGCTGGGAAATGAAAGAATGGGAAAATTTTGAAATAAAGGGGTGGTAAAGGCTTAGTAGATTTGACTGAGTTGTGACTTTTATTCTTTCAAATCTAGTTGGCCTGCACAGAGGCTGTTGCTGGGGTACAGCCACAATGGTCACACATCATATGGAAGTGTGGAAGCCTGTGTGTGAGATCATCCATATGGCTTGAATAAAATCCCAGTATGTGTTGTAGAAAGCTGATTCATGGTATCAGCTTCCAGTTTTATTCTCTCTACTCTAAAGCAAATTGCAAGTACCTGAGAAATGGCTTTCAGTGGTAAACAAAGTAATGAAACATCTCAGTGGCAGTTTGATTTGATTTTCCAGGCTAGTGCTGCCTAACTCAATTTCTTTATGAATGTCTGGTTGCATGTTGGCATTGAAAGAGAATGTAATTGGCAGGAGGGAGCTGTGCAAAAGAGATGGAGTTACCTGGGGATTCCCTACCCCATCCAGCTGCTGCCAACAGGCAGGGTCCCTCTATGTAGTAGGTACTTATCTGTGTCAAACCTTCCCTCTCTCTTTTTCATTTCCATTTTGTGCAATTAGTTTTGTTTTGTGCAGAGGAGGAGATTGAGCTGTATCCCCAGCCTCTGCTGCCTTAGATTGCCTAGCAGGAGTTTTCTGTCTGGATATTGCTGTTCCAGTTGCAGGAGTTTAACGCTTTCACTTCTTGCTGTTTAGTTTTCAACAAAAGCAAACTCCATATGGAATAATCATGCACCAGGCCCCAAATTCACCATTAGTGACCTGTAAAATTGCCAGCCCTGGAGTTTATTGGCAGGAGACTGTTTCCCTAGGCCGCTTCCTGCCTTCTCTTGGAGAGTTAAGTTCAATTAGAGCAATGATACGCACAGCGGGGATTTTGCAGAGTCCTGTACTTGGTGGTAGCATTGCTGTATGAAAGGTAAAGAGATATCTTTGGCCTTTTTGTGACCTTAATGCTCTAGCTGCTGCTCTCTTTCTAACCTCTGCTATCTTGGAACTCTCACTAATGTAATCCTCTTTCACCTCTACTTTTACCTCCTGATGCAACCATATCCCTTAGACATTTTTAGTTTGCATTCTGTGAGGACTGTCTTTCAAAAAACAAAATGGAGATTGTGGGATGTGTGGCATTTTCCCCTGCATTCAAATTTTCTTGTTTCTTTTTGGCTTCTTATGTGCCGTGGACTGCCCTCAGATCTCTCTAATCATCTTCCTCTTCACAATTTCATGATTTGCTTCTACTCAAAACTGTTCTGTTTCTAGATGTGGTTTCTTGGCATCCAGGTTCTTTGATTTCAGGAAATCTCACAAAGTTCAGTTTTGTCTTCTCTGCCACAGCCTCGTGATGACAATCCCTCTTTCTAGTTCCTTAGATGAAGAACATCATCCTGAAAATAACAATTTTGTTTTATTTTCTTTTCTTTGTTATAACTTTGAGCTTGCATTTACTGCCCTTATCTTTAGTATCTGTAAGGGCAACTTGTCCATTAATTCCTTACTCTCTCTGTAGAATTCGTTCTGGTTTTCAGGGTATAGAGAGACTTGCACAGGAACTTGTCTGAGATACAGACAAGTATCTTGCAGGTGTGTGTATAAGTAAAGTATAAAGTATAAAATCATGCCTGGAATAGTTTTTCAGGAGAAGACTATCTCTCCTGATACAGGGTGGTTTATGGTATGTGGACATACACTGGTAAACTGTAGTTTGTGGGATAAACAATCACAGTGCTTAAAGGTGTTCTTACATTGGGGGAGAAAAAGACTGTGTTTTCATCATGATGTTGTTTGTTCTTACTTAAGTTCATAGTTAAAACCCAAAAGCTTTGAGTGGTGCTGTAGTTGAGGGTCTCCGTTTGCTTCTTCCAACTTCAGTTTTTCCTTCTGTTTCTGAATAGTTTGTGGAGTTTTGTGCTTAATTCACATGGTGGCCAGCCTAATTAATTACTGTTAATCCCCAAAAATTGGCTGCCAAAAGTTTTGTTGTCCTTGAAGCTTTCATACTGTGCATGCTACTGTAGCATGAGAGCATTAGGAGAGGGTAAATGTTTCCTGGCAGGTTTCCACAGAGAATCCCCTGGGCAGAATTGAAGTAAAGAGGAAGAGAGGGAGGATGGATACAAACTTTAAATAGCATTGCTAGTCACTGCACTGAAATATTAGCACCTTGCTTTTCTGCAGGTATTGTGTTAAAACGCTTTGTGTACACTGTGAAATTGTGCCGGCGGCCACATGCCCTGGGTGAGGTAGTACACCTCTCTCTGGTAGGAGCTGGCCTTTCACTCAAATGTCCCAGCACAAAACCTACAACAGCTCGACAAAAACTCTCTCCCAACAGAGACTATACATCTCAGTCAGCTTCATGCCCATAATGTATTTGCTTTTGGCAATTTGAGAATTGTTTTGCTGTCATGGCCTCTCTCTCTCTCTCCTCTCCTTCCCCGAGAGCTGCTGGAGAAAGTGCAGGGCTGACTTAAGATTTCTTCCTCATAAGTCATAACAGGTACCAGGGTGGAATTAATATAGACTTTGTCCAGCTTAGTTTATCCTCTGCTCAGACAGAAAGATGCATGCCTGAGGCATGTGAGTGCCCTTACCCCATTCTAAAGAGGATGTTTTGGAGGGAGAGGAACCAAAAATAAATTAAGAAACAGAAATAAACATTTAGGAAGTATTATGTTATCTTAATCCCCACTACGCTGCTCAAATAGAGATGGGTCTGGGAATTTCATGGAGAAATTCCAGAAATGTTGGAGGTTCATATATTCCTGCAGAGCAGGATGATGGAGCTGCCAATATCGCCGCATCTGTAGGCTCAGGGAGTCCCTTCTGGGCTGAACAAATAAGGCCTAGAGGATTGATTTCCTGCTGGGAGTGTTGAGGTATTGCACAGGCTTACTTGCGTGTTTGAAGTTACATTGACTGCTTTTTAAGTTCATATTAAACTATGAATATAGTTTTGAAAAGGAAAAAAATGACACATTTACAGCTAATGTTTAGGGAAACGTTTCTTCAAGACTAGGCATAGCTTCTGTAATTTTTTGTTCTGTTTTGTTCAGTTTTCATGATAGTAAATGTGATTGCATATCAAATTTCTTTGGAAAAGGACCAAAATTATACATAACTGATATTACAGTGTGTAGAGTAGGATTAGTTTATGCTTTTTTTTATGGCTTTGATTTTTTTTCTTCCACACAATTTGGCATATGCAGTTGAAAATAAATTTTAGGTACATTGACTTACATGGAAAAAAGGAAGTTGGCAGAATACTCTAGCTCATTCTTCCCCCATTTCATGCAGGTTCTTGTCTTTGGCTGAGTTAAGACAGGCCTATATTTCCTTGCTTTTTATGCCTTGTAACCCTTACATTCACTCTTTGTTTTCTTGTCTTGCAGAACGAGCCTCTGACTTCAGGTTATCATGGATATCCAGCAAGAGACAATCAAGTAAGTGTCTGATTGCAGTAAATATGTGTGTCCGTGGATCTCTGTACACCTAGGGGTGTTTTGTCTGACAGCTTCCTAGCTGTCATATTACAGAGTGGAAATAGTTTTGTGCTATTGTGGATTGTTTGTGGAGACATATGTGATTAATTGAATGGGTTTTTATGGCTTCCAGCAGTATGTGGCAAAGTGCCTGGTAAGGGGTTAAATATCATCCACATTACCAACAGCTCAGGAAATTCTTGATTCTGAAAAATGTCACAGCTTAGAATCCCTGTCCTAAGCTCCCACTATATCTCCTCAGTATTAATGAATGTAGATGTTCAGTGTCAGTACATGATTGGCCCTGTTTTATACTTATTGCTGTAATTCTGGCATCTGGGGAGCAAAACAACACTGAGTTTTTGTGAGAGTCTGGTTTGCTGGTGGAGTTGGGAATGACATGTCCTACTGGGCTGTTTCTAATATCTGTAAACTTGTCTTGCATTCCTTTCAAGTCCTGGAGGGCCCCTGCCCCTTGCTCTTAATCAGGATGCTCTCCTGTAGCAGTAAAAATTACGCTGTTCAGTGCACTGCATCTGTAAGCATTCTCTTGCCTCCTGACAGAAGACAGAGAAATCCTGCGTGATGAATTAGTGCTATAGAAGGAGGAGATGCTTTGGAACAAATGAAATTTAATGGTTGTAAGATACAACTGTCACACATTATATCTCCCTTCTTAGAATGAAGTTTTTTTTAGTGTTCTGCAGTGCTACTGCAAAGCAGAATATGAACCAGTGTAGCAGGAAATTAATATGCACGGAAAATCAATAATGCAGCATTTTTCAGTAATGCGCAAATAACAAAACCGAAATCAAATTCTTTAATACTCTCAGGTACTGCTATATAAAGAAAATTATTTTCATCATCTCTTGATGAGGTCTGGGTATATGTAATAGCAGCTTAATGGGAGATGTTTTTATGAAGGAAGTGCAGCATAGTGCAGCCTCAGCAACTGAAGAGCTTAAATCTTTGGGGCTTGGTATGTGTGTATGAGTTTATAGGAGGAAATTATTCACAATGTCTTCTGGGATATATTAAACTGTTAACTAGCACTCGGATGCTATGAGAATTGTGTTCCTACTCTGTCCAGGCTAAGTGAGGGCTGCGAGGCAGAGTCTCACTTAGCCTTAACGTGGTTAATATCTGCTTTTGGCTTCCTCATTCTGGTAGCACCTTCTGTACATCCCACTTCACAGGTTTTCTCTTTCTCATCCCATAAGAACTCTTCTGATTTGAAAATCCAAAACTGCTATTGCTGGCAGGCTGCCAGATCAGCATAGATGGATATGGGAGGCTGTACTACGTCCAGTATGTGAAATGAGAATTACAGCCTGGGCAGCCCTGGGAAGCTCTATGTGGGTGAGCACAGGCAATAATGAATGTTAGCAAGTGTGTGCATGTATTTTGGGTGGCAGATAGCTTTATGGAATTTTATTGGAGGACAAACAGCTGCAGTTTAACTTGTGTGTTTTCATTTAGCAAATGCTTGTAAAAATATTTTTTGGATGTTTCGTTTAGATTTTTTTTCCCTGCTCTCTGCAACATTTTGATCTGTAGTATTAGTCCTTCTGTCTTGATTGTGTCCCTGAAGCAGCTTAAATTCAGATCTGGTTTTCATTAATGAGGTTTCGAGGCTTTTAGCTAATCTGATTGTGAGTCTCTAACTTGATAACAGCAGAAAAAGAAGTCTTCTGTTGCCACAGGCTGGGGCTGGTGTGGGAGAATCAGCAATGGCTAATCTATCATCTGCCTTTTTGCACTGGGAAAGGAGGAAGTGGTGTGGGGAATATGCATGGGGGTCCTCACCCTTTAACAAGGTGGAATGAGGTACAGGAGCAGTTGTGTTGTATTTCCTCAAATTAGGAACTAGATTTGAGCTGGTGAGGGTAAGTCAGTGTATTATGCTCTTCTTTACTGTAAGTAATTCTACTGTGTTTTTTTCCCCCTGCTGTTTTTTTAAGGAGAAGTAGCAAAGCAGAGTGTATTTTTAGGGCTTTTCATCCTGTGACCACAGTAGTCAGATTCTGACTAGCCCTTTCTTTCACTTTATGTAGCATCCTACTCCTTCACTTGTTTGAGTGCCTTTTTAGTTCCTTCAGGCTCTGAATGTCGTTAATTGCTGGCTGCAGATCTTTCACTATGCTGTTTTTACACCCTCTAGTGGTTAAATCGTACCTAGATGTTCCAGATAATTGGAGTTTTTATTCCTGCCAGTGGAAATGTGGCTGGTTTGAGTCCTTGCTTTGTCCATTTGGGAATGCTTAGGTCTCCAGAACGGAGTTTATTTTGTATCTTTTTCCAAGTACTTAAGTATTCTGTTGTCATCGTGCATGGGCAGCAGTACTGAAAGAAATGAGATTGGGTTCATATTGAATCTCTTTATCTCAGAATCCTGGTCTTGTATGATTGCTTTATGATAACCCAAAGTTCTGGGTGATTGTGCAGCTCCCTTGTTCCTCACCTGACTTGCCAGATTGCTGACTTGCAGGACTTTTTGTGGTGATAGGACCTGGGGAGCATATGTGCTAAATCATTATTGTATAAGGTTGCCCAAAAAGAGGCTTTCTGTTGCCAAAGTGTTGCACTAATGCATCGATGTTACAGTCCTGTAAGGAGCTCGAGAGCTCTCTGGGACTTTTCTCAGAATTCAAGGTTTGCTCTGTGGATGCCTAGTGAACATTCAAGAATGGCAGAATACCCTTTCTTTTCCCAGAGCTAGTCTGATGGCAGGGGAAGATCCTCTGGTAAACGGGAAAATGAGGGAACATTGGTGTGACATAGTGTAACATTGCTAAATGAGATGAGAACCAGGTCTTTTGGTGAGGAGAACTTATTACCTGGGGGCTATTCAGTTTTTCATCCCTCTGTTAGGTCTGATAACAAAATGGTATTTCTTTTTCTGTAATGCAAATGCCTGCCTAAAATGCAGTGAACCAAGACCTCCTTGCTTCATTTCCCAAGCTGTGACAAACAGCTCTGAGGTACTTTGAGTGGGTCTCAACATGGAAAATGACTGCTACAGCTATACTGATACAGCTTTTACATACAAACTCATCAAGAATACATATTCTCCTTGCAGAAGGCTGTTCCATGCTGACTGTACCAGCTCATTTTTTATATAGCCAAGGCCCATATCATATTGCTCCAGTGCTTCTCATGTCCAAATTTATTAGACATGATATCTGAGATTTGTTAGAGTACCGAATGCTGCCGCTTCTGTGGCAGAATTTGGCAGCTGCACAGAATAATTCTGTTCCCCAACAGGAAGCAAAATGAGCAAGAACACCTTGTTTATCTGCCACTGATGGGAAGAGAGGAGGAGAGAGAGTTTAAGGAAGCAGGAGGTAATTGCACACACCAGAACTGGGTCAGGATGTTAGAGCTATTATACCTCTTCTGTTATGGAAAGTGATCCTCAGCTATCACAACAGGTTAGGATATTGGTTCGAAGCCTCTTTTAAAAGCTTGTACTTCCCTAAATACAATTCTTAAATCAAACTGGGCCATTGGCTTGGTGCTAATGTGGTGGAAATATTGTTACCTATCACAAGTGATACTTCCTTCAACAGCTTAATTTCGGTGGCTTGTTTTCCATCTGAGCACTCACCAGGCCTGACCTGTTGTTCTACTGTATGTAGAGGAGGCTGCAGCCCAAGGTAGTGGGTGCCTATGGCAACTGCTAGGAACAGCTTTATCAGTATCCTCTCAGTTTTGAGTTCAAGCTTAAGGTGAAATGCTGTTAAATCATCTCCAATTGTCAGCCTTTTCCCCTGGGTCTCTACTCACTTGCTGCATTGGAATATCTGACAGGGCATCGCAGGCTCCAGGCGGATATGTGCGCCGCCTTCCCTGGGGCCACAAGCTGGTGAGGGGAAACTGAGCAGCAGTGGTGGCAGCCTGTGGGAAAAGGAAGCCTCCCTGCTGCTTTTTTCCTCCCTATTTGTTTTCTTTGCCCAGTCCCTTCTGATGTGGGGAGTTTGGCAAGGAAGACCTTCATTCTGAGATGTGAAGGGTGTGTGAGAGCTCCTGTGGGGAGGCAGGACAGCAGGTCACTGGGCTTCCTGTTGGAGCTGCCTGCACAGAGGCACTGCTGCTAATTGGTGGTCTCTTGGCAGCAAGTAGCAGGGATCTCAACACAGAGTTCACAGGGGGAAACCTGTCCTCTCTCATCTGTGTGGTCTGAAAACTCCTTCTTCCTCTTCTCCATTATGTAGATGAAGTGTGAATTTGGGAATATTGCCACAACTTGATTAGCAGCTTAGTGGCCCAGCATTGATTAGGATATCCACCCAAAAAATCTCTTGATTTAGTACCAACATACTTGAGATGCACTTGCCATGAAGCAAATAAAAATGTCATCCTGGAGGAAAATGGTTTGGTCACTTGTTTACACTTGTACCATGATAGCACCAACCACAGTCTCTAGTACCCTGCTTGGTCAGTTTTGTAACAAAGACTCCCTGTCTCAAAGTTCAAATCTAAGTAGTCTTCCTGAAAAGTTTTGGGTTTTAATTTGTTTTCCTCCTAGTAATTGACCATGGAAATAAACCTTTCAGTGTGTATGTTATGTGTCTCTTTAACCCATGAGGTGATGGCAGTGGAAATGTTAAGTTATTCAGGAGCTAGAAAGGAGCAGGGTTTTTGTGGTTTTGGGTTGTTTGTTGCTTACACTCTTTTAATTTGAAAAGTATACTGCTGCCCATGCATGATGACAACAGAATACTTAAGTACTTGGGAAAATATGCAAATTCTTAAACTCAGGGGTAGAGAGAGGTTCTAGAGAGGCTCAAATAAAGTTCTAACACTGTATTCTGTGAGTACACAGCCAGGACAAAGATCAGGAAGCTTCTGAGATCCTTCATACAAAATGGAGAAGACCGGGCTCAGTGCTCCTGGTACTTTTGAGGAGTCCCTCGATGGGACCAAGCTAATGAGAGAAAACTGCTCTAAGCACTTTCCTTATGTTTAAAATTAGGTGGATTAGGATAAGTCTGCCAAATCTGCTGTGTCCTGGCTCCTACAGCCTCTCTTCAGGCAAGCAATGAAATGTTTCCACTCTGTCCTAGACAGGACTGAAGGGATGTTCTATTACTGACCTAACTGCAGTGTCCCATAGAAAATAATGAGCTTCATTTAAGAGAATGTACTCTGGTCAAAAATGTCCAGTGTCTTCAGGAGGTGAGAAGCATTTGTGAGGCAGCTGCACACTAAGGGGTTCAAGAGTGTGTAGTGGGAGAACTGCTATGTTACTGCTTCACAAAACTATGAAGAGTTCAGGCCAGTTTAGATGTGCTTATGGAAAGCCATTTAACACTGCAGGAGGGAAGGAACTTGAGAAGTCCTTTACCAGATTGCATCTGATGCTACTTAAAACTCTCAGTACATTCAGAAGGTAAAAACATGTTGAGAGAGTGAAGAGAGTTAAGTTAAAACAATGTAAACTGTGATATGTGAGAAGGAAAATAGAGAACAGAATGTTTAGCTACAAACTAAAAGAGGAGTTGGTTACAGATTGAAGTTTGAACAATTAAGGATGAGTTGGCAAAGCAAGATCCACTGAGACTAATCTGGTGATACATCTCCACTGAATCCAGAACTGTCTTGGTCAGGCACTTGCTAGATCACTTGAAGCATGAAGAAGTGGTTCCTTGTTTTCTGAAGCCCAGATTATATCCCTAAGAAGCTGCAGGAAAGATAAAACTTGTTTTTTAATCCCACTTATTGTAAGACATAAACCACCAAATAGCTTAGCTTTTTATAAACCTCCTTGAACCAAGTCTCTGTGCTTGTATTGGCCACATCCCCCAAATCTCTTCTTTCCTTTGTTTAGCTGATTTCCTAGCATCAAACTCCTTAAGTAATACAGAAGGATGATGCCTTGCAGCTGACATGAGTACTGCAAGTAGATCACTCTGGCTGTATATTTATTATCCTCTTCCCTTATGTCTGCTGCCTTTCTAATCTCTAAATACGAGGCATGGAATCTTTTCCATATAGAGCTCTGAATGCCTTCCATAAACATATCCAGTGAACTCCATGCCAATGCATGCCTTTCTTGTAATCAAGAACAAATGATAATAAGTAGCCACGTGGAAAAACGTTGTAAGAGAAGAAATAGTTAAGGAGCGCACCTAATTCAGATACATGGGAAGACTTCCTGAAAGTAAGTTCCTTAAGTTTTGTAAACAGCTTCTCAAGGGAAGTAACAAATACCTTGCTGATGAATAGTCCCAGCCAAAGCTCTGGGGTTGTAAGGCGTTGGCAGGAAATGGGCTTGGATGACGTAATACAAATTCCTTTCATGTTTAGGTCCTCTGATTCAAGCAGTTTTTCACCTTTGCTTAAGGGTTAAAGGGAGGGGATGTGAGTCATCCTTGGGAGAGTACTGGGAGACCACTTTTTCTCCTGTCATGACTATATGAGTGTTACTCCATGTCTATCTTGGAGATTCCCAAGCCCCTCAGTTCCTTTGGCAAAGAGGGACAGCATCTAGTTTAGATTTTCCCTTCTGAATGATTATGCCAGAGTGTAGCATGTGTGTTAAAAGTAGTTTGGATTGGTTGTGAACTAAAACCAAATGATGCAGGGTAAACGACCTGTTGATAGCTACGATCCTATTGAGGGCATGAAAACAGCTATTCTGGATCAGACAGAAGGTCTCTGCCTTCCAGTGTTCTGGCTTTGACAGTGTCTAGTAGCAGGTACTTAAAACAGAGGGAGCAGCGCCAAGATTCGGTGATACTTCCCCTCTGCTGTGCTCTTGAAGCAATCCTGTGGCTTTGGGATTTCCTGGCTATAGATTTTTATTCTTTTTTAAAGTCACCTGTGATAGATTTTTTTTTCTTTATTGAATTTCTCTAAATGGTTTCGGAGCCTGTCTAAACCTTTGGCGTCCACAGCATCCTGTGGCAACAAGTCCCTGCTTTAGGCGGTTTTTTATGGGGGAGGAGTTCTTCCGTACATCACTAACTTGAAACGGAGGTGGCTTTAAAACTCTTGGGTGAATAATACCTGTGCAGCTGTTATTTCTGGGTACCCAAAGGTGCCACAGCGCATTGCTAACAGAGACAGCCCGTGCTCTTGGGAGCCTCTGCTCTGGCCCCTGTTGCCGCGGTATGCCGAGGCGTGCCGAGCCTAGGCGTGCCGGCGGAGGTGCCCCGCGGGGCCGGGCGGCGCTGGCGCTGCGCTGCCGGGAGAGGGCAGCCGGCGCACGGCCAGCGCTCACCGCCCCGCCCACATCCCGGGCCCGCCGCCTTGGGCTGCCCCGCACGGCACAGCCCGCCACAGGGACGGACTCAGGGGGACGGCCTCTGGCGTCCCGCAAGCGATTGAGGGTGTTCCTGGAATGGCTCTTCTGCGCGAGAGTAGTTGTGTTTAGAGGGATGTGGTCGCTCTTCATGCGACCTGTGCTGGCGTTTGGCTCGTTTTGTGGAAAAGGTTTCCACAAAAGTCTTTAATCTGTGAGCAGAGGCAACATCCAGGAAGCGTGTTGGACGAGGAGTGTTCATAATAGACTTGCTTTTAGAGGGGAGCCTAAGCAGGCACTCTCTAGGCTTTCCTGGCTTGAGCAGGCTCCTGGGCCGAGCTGGTTCCTTTCAGAGGGAGGGCTGCTGCCCAGCACTGCTGCTGCTCAGGGCACTGTAAAAGAAGGTCTCTTCCTTTGGGCATGCAGAGCCTGTGCTGCAGTGGTGGGTTTTCTCCAGGGTCCATTCTGCATGTCAGGAAATCTCACAGCTTTCGAGTGAATGAAGAGCATGTGTGTGAATAAATATTATTCTCTAATCTTAATTCTTTTTAAAGGCAGCTAGAGACCCCAAGAAATTAAATTGATCAGTATAGAACGTGGCAAGATGCTGAAAAAGATCAGATGCTTATGGTCAGATCCTCTACTAAAGAAAATGAAGCCAACAGCAGACATACATTGCTGATTTTTAAGGGCTAATCATGTCAGATCAATTTAGTTTTTTCATTTGACATGGCAGCAGGCCTGGCAGACAAAGAAAGCTACTGGCTTTGGACATAGTCCTACATGACCTTTACATAAACTAGACAAATGAAAGGTGAAATTAAGAAGGGCCTGAATGCCTCATTGGAAAACCGTATGTGGAGCAATTATATCTTGCTTTTCTCTGTGTGTGTGTCTGATCTGGAGTCTTAATGTGGTCTGGCTTGGCTGCTCTGCTGTTCTCTGCTGCTCATCAAAATTGAGGGTAATGAAACAGTGACTTAACATATGTATGTGTAGGGGCTGGCAGTGTTTGGAAGGTAGGATTAGAAATTGGAAAGTTCACAGTAAATTGCAGAAATGCCCTGAAATCGAGCAATGTGAAATTAAACAAAACCAAGCTGTATTAACAAAAAGAACTGTATATGCAATATGAAATGGAGACTAACTGGCTAAGCACTAATATCCAAGGAAAGATCTGGGGTGACAGGAGATAACAAACTGAGTATGTGATGCTGGTTTTTGTGATCTTGAAAACCTGGAATACATTTCCAGGTGTGACAAGTACCTGCAGAAGACGGTTATTCTTTGCAGCTTATTACAGCAAATGGAGCACTGTACCTACTTTTAGGTACTTCAGGATGTACACAGGTAAAATCTGGAAAATTTCCAGGGAGGAACAATAAAAAGGAAGCTCAGAGAACCTGACGTAGTAGGAAAATACCCGCCTTGTTCCTTCTTTTAAAAAAGACAGTAGAGAATATGGAGGATGGAGATTGATTATTATGTCCATTGAAGACAGCTTAATTGGTGTCAAGAAAAGCTTAAATTGGATATTGTGGAATAAACCAACATTTTCTGATTCAATGTAGTGAAGTAGTGGAAGAGTAATGTAGGGGATCAGAGTTCCAGTTTCTAGGAGTCTGTAATAACAAGTTAGGCAGCTCCTGATGGATGTTTGTCTAAACATGCTCTGTGTGTTCTCTGAGCATGGAGGACCTCTTATCTCTCCTGCCCTGTATTTGTGTTATTTTGTGACAGTCGAAAGCCGGTTGTTAGCACTGACATTATTCCACAGCCATATGACTGCTCTTTCTCTGTTTTTCTAGGGTGGTTTTTTTTGGTGTTTGTCTAAATTGTAAGATAGGAGGTTCCTCTGCTCCTATATGATCTTAAATGTGCCCAAGATCCCTTCTTTGTGACAGCTGCCTCAGCTCTGTTTCTTCCTGAGCTTCCTTATTACTTAAATGATGTGGGGTATTCAGCATCTCTGAGTCAGTCCTTTGCTCTGTCCCACAGTAATAACATCTACTGTGTACGAATCTTGGATTGGTCTGATGTTTTGATTTCCCTTTAAGCTCTCTGGTCAGATTTCCATTACAAATGTGTTTAGAAGAGAGATTATTGTTATTATTTTTTTTCTTCAATTAACATAAACAAACCCTTCCTTGCTACTCTACTTGCTTGAAGAAAGGACTGAGAGGATTCAGGAGGAGCATTTCCTCAGGTTGGGCAGGGAGTGTGCTTCTGCCTGCCTGTTGCTAGGATCTGCTGTGGGAGGGCAGCCTGTGTGCCTTACCTCAAGTACAGCAGCTGCTTCTGCACCCCGCCCCTGCTGGCTGCTTCAGCGGGACCCTGAGTAAATGAATGGGATTGCTTTCTGTTCTGCTGGCTTCTCCTGGATGGTGAGTGAGCAGCTCTGCATTGGCTGGTCTAGGATGGTGTGTGCAAACAGCCTACCTCAGTGAGCTACGCAGATGCTCCTGAGAATACCTGGTGGATGTAAGATGGTTTAATTCTTATTAGTATTAAGGGAGAGCTATTTCCAGCAGTAGCATAATGTTGCTCAGAGCAGGCATTTACCAGATGGTTTCAGCTCCCCTGAGGTTTTGGGATGTGAAAGGGAAGGGGCCAGGAACACACTTCTGATTCATTCCATTAGTAGATTAATCGGCGCTGTCCTGGCTTAATAAGTGTCTTAGATTTCCCAGTGGAAATGGCACATGTAATTCTGTCCAGGTCACGCTATGCACCCCTGTGTTGAAGCTTTCACAGCGAGATGCTGTGCTGCTGCAGCAACATCTGCAAAGCAGGACGTGGGGGGTGGGGGGGCAGTTTTTTGGTGGAGAGAGAGGTGAGAAAAATCTTTTTAGTAGAAACTGTTAAATAATGCTTGTGGGAGTGAAACAGACTGTGAGAATGTGTTTGAATTCTGCATTTTGGTGGGGATGAATTTAAAAAAGTCTTGCAGTGGTAATTTGGTGTTAGGAGGCTTTTTCCCCCCCTTCCATTCTGTATTAATTGCCAGCTAGATTGTGTTTTCCAGGAAGTCTGTGATTAGAGGACAAGGGTGCTCTTCCTGATAAAGGTCAGAGGCTGCTCTCTCCAGAGGCTGTCGATAAAATAATGAGAACTGTCTCATGCATTTTAACTGAAAACTTCAGCAGATGTTGTGCTGCTATTTACTTGGGGCTGAGGGTGGGCAGTTCCCCATGACCTCTCTCTTCCCACCTCTGTTTCCAAAGGCCAACCAATTGTTGGGGAGTGGATTTAGTTGCTGCTGCCCGCACAAGAGGTTTGTAGCTCATGGCGTTTTAGGAGGAATCTGTGTTTTTAACTCTTGGTGCCTGTGGATTTCAACAAGCTGCGCTCTGATGTCACAGCAGTACCAAGCTGACTTGCTGCCAGGCCCAATAAAGGTTTAGCAATTGGATTGCATCTAGTGAGGCCCATTGAAATTCCTTTGCAGCTGGTTTTGTTGAGGAGACACTTCAGGTACTATCAGCAAACACATCTTTGTGTTTTCTAGTCCATTGTTTCTCTACACCTGAAGAGCATGGGCTACGCTCTCTTACAGGTCAGGAGGACAGCGGTGGCTAATGTTGGCAACAGTTTGATCCTCATCTTTATTTCTAGGGCACCTGTCACCCTGGCTCCTTGCCATGGTCTCTCTAAGCTAAAACAGTACTGCTCATTTCCAAGCGCTTAGAGAACAACATCTTGTTTTTCAACCATTTATGGCAGCTATCTCCAATCCTTTGCAGGATCTGGAGGAAGACTGACAGGGGCCAAAGGAGTAAATGTCATGAGACTTGAGCTTTCTGTTGAAAGCTGAGATAGAGATATTTTACATCCCGTGGTGTATGTAGCCGGATTTAGGCTCCTTGGTATTTCCAGTAGAATGACATTTCAGAACTGGGAGCTGAACTCTTGACAGCAGCGTTGTCCCCAGTTGCTGTCAACTTCACCCCAGACAGAGAACTGCTGTTTTTCTTGAGCAGCTGCTGCTGTGGAGCAGAGTACGGGAAAAGTGATCCTCTCTGAAATAATATGAAATAGACAGATAGAGCCAGCCATCTGAATTTCACTCAAGAATTAATCACTGTGTAATATGTTCTTACTGGTTTATCCTACCTAAAGGGCAAAGTTAACTACATTAAGTACAATTTGGAGCATTTGATTTCCTTCAAACTTAGACTTCAGATACAGCTGACTATCTGTGTACGAATTTTGAGGTTTCTGGGCATCTCTAATCCAGTTTGTAGTGACATTAGCATTAGATAACCATAGCAAGGCCTTTATCTGAAAGGGGACCTGCATTCTTCAGGTCACACAAGGATGAAAAAATATTGTTCTGCTCACCGTTGCTTTCTGGAAATTTGACAACAGGGAACAATTTAATATATTGTTGCTCTGTTATCCAAGTGTGTAGCTTCTCTAGCAGTTACAATACTTACCAGATGGTGTGGTTACACTTCAGAGCTTAAATTTGGATTCAGATAAAATGGGACTATATTGCATAGGACCTAGGACATAATAAATGCATGTGTTGACTATGCATAGTTACTTAAAACAATTCATCTCATCTAAACCAAGTGTGAGTTGCTACTCATGCAGTTTGTCTGTCTTAGAAAGGGATTGGAAGAGTAAGGATGTTGCAACTAATATCAAATGGAAAAGTCAAATTTTGCCAGGATTTGATCAGAAAATGCAACAAAATGGAATTCAAAGTGCTGTTTGTTTGAGTGTGGTGTTTTTTTTGTTGGTTTTTGGGGTTTTTTTGATGGTTTTGTTTTGTTTTGTCATGGCTGCTTGTCAAGGAAAGAAGGGAAGGTGGATGAGCCTTAATGTGAGCTCAGCTGAAGGTGTTTGAAGGTCACGGTATGTGACCCCACAGACTGCAGTGATGCTGAAAATCAGATCCATAGCTGGTCTGCTCCAACGAGAGTCAAAACCCTCCTGATTCAAGTACAGTCACTGACAGAAATGCCATGTTCCATGGCATGTTGGGACATCCCATGTTCCAGATTGTGGATGTTTTCAGTACTCACTGTGTGTGAGATCTGTTAAAAGATATATATAGATATCTATCTATATGCCTGATGGAAATCCCATATTAAGTATATACACTAAAAAGACTTTGAAGAATGTATTCTCTTTTGTTTATAAAGTGGGAGTCCAGTAGTGCAGTTAGTCTTTACAGATATACACTTTTCTAAATTGTCTTATGCCCGTAATTCCCTGAGGGACCAGTCAGATAGAGGGAAGTGTTTGCTGCAGCCATGAGTAATCCAGCTAGATGGTGGCAGCACAGGTATGGTTAAAGAGTGCTTCGCTTAGAATGAGATCAGAAACAGAATTGCATTTCTGACAACTGACTTTTGCTGATCATTGTGAATTGAAGTTGGAGGTATTATATTCTATAACTAAAATTTTCTGGTAGTGTTTCTGTCATTTCGAAATCTTCCTCTGTTTTATATCTATTTATACCACTTTCCTTATACTTTATTAATGCCTTTTACATTTGAACAGTCTGCTGTTCCTTTATGTGGCTTAACAACTGCCAATACCCTTGTTGAAATATTTTGCTTTTAGTTCTGCCAATGGCAATTTTGCCTGGGTTTCTTACTCCCGTTTATGTAATGGAAGTATCTGCAGTCCCTGACACGTGTGTTTGGTCTCTTTCCACCCACCCATACTTATCACAGGTTGATGCTGTGTTCCACCAAAGTCTTTTAGCAGTTAGGTTTTGTTGTTTTTCAGGAGATGTCATTCAGTGTTTACTGGTGTTACCTCTTCATTAGCTGCAGCCATTCCTTTCTTCTTTGCTGATTATATCCTTGTGCCATTTTCCACACTGAAGCTGTAATTCAGGCATTCAGCTATTTTGTCTCCATTAGGTACATAAGACTACTAGGTAAAGTCATGGATTATTCTTCTTAGAGGGTCAAATGAAAGAATGTTATTTGAATAAAAGAAGAAATAAAGCATCTGTGACAATCAGGATTAAAAAAATGGGCAGAATGTAGTATTGGCTGGTTGATTTCTTCCTTCTCATAGGTGTTTTTACAGTTGACTCTGGGGGTTTATTAGTCTTTGAGTATCTCTAAGTTTAAGAGAATGCATTTTATACCCTTAAAAAGGAACATTAAAACCCAGTTGTCAACCCAAGTGATAAAGGCTAGAATTTTATTCCTCTCTCTAGCAATTTTACTATCCCAGGATTTGTAAACTGCTTTCTAAGCCATAGTAAATTAGATCCCAGCAGTACAGGGCCTCTCTAGATAAATATAATAGCCATTATACCTTGCTATAGTCCTATTGCCTAGGAAAATACTACTGTTATTGAAAAGGAATTTGCTCAGGGCAAGAAGGTATCCATTACTTCCTGAATAACTCACTAACGTTGTTAACCTTCCTTTGCACAAACAAGCCAGGAGGAGTCCCTTTCTGCAGGACGATATTACTCTTCATCTGTATTCCCCTTTATCATCAACATACCTAAACCAAAGTTTCAGTGTATTGATAAATGCCTCCGTGGTCCAGGCAAGAGAGCTATGCCTTGTCTTCCCCATTCCCTACTTTTTTGCAATACTTTTATCTTCATACCCTTTCTTAATTTCTGGGATGTGGTGCTGATGAATCACTGATGCAGTACAGTCACTTGACATGGTAAAGATAGAGACCAAAAAAATTGGTGTAATGATGCTGCAGCTCAGTTGATGAGGTTTTGGAAGCAGTTTCCTTCTTGCTACTTGAATTCTCACACCTTGAATTGGATGCCAGCAGTTCATCCTGTAGTTCATCCTTAAGCTATACAGCTTCCCTTTTGGACTCTAAAGAGATGACTTGTTGATGTAGGAGCTGAGTTAATTTTTTTTTCATGTATTACTTCCTCCTCAGAATCCACAGCGAAGGAACTACCCTATTTAGCACTGACAAGTCTGGGGCACAGAGAATCTTTCTGCCCCTTATCAGTTCAGCTGGATATTGTACTCCTGATATGGCACTAAAAATAGACTTTCGTTGGAATCCAATGCTGTGTAATAGCTTTCCGCTAATTCATAGAAAAACTGAAGGGAGATCAAACATTTTTCCCTTTATGAAGGTCAAGGCACTTAATAGCTAACCAAACTTTCAGCAAGATATATTTAAATACCAGGACTGGAGCTTACTCTGTTTCTCTCTTACAAGTATCTAAATACATTTGCTACGTGCCAGTTCAGTGTGGACTTCAGACTAGATCCATATGTGATAGAATGCAGAAGATACAGCCTGAAAATCAAGCCTAGGGCAGTAACACAGCAGCAAACTTTTTCTTCTGTAGATGTTCAGCTTGCTAGATTCTCCTCAGAAGGTATTAGAGGATTGCAGACTTCATTCCTGGTCCACCATAGTAAAGCTAGGTAGGTAGCCTAGACAGGTATAATTCATGGAAATTCCCACTTGGCTGCCCAAACTCATGTTTGCTGTGTCCTGGGAGTGGCTGCATAGTCATTCTGTTTCTGCAGATGAATGCCCAAACTGTAGCTGTGAGAGTTCCTTACATCTAAATGCTTGCATGCTCTTTATTGTTTAAATATAAATTCTCTGGCTTCACAATTTAGTTTTGTTCATGTGGGTGTTCTTGGTTTTAATTTAAAAGTGTATTTTTGGGAATATATTTTCAAAGAAATACCTTTCCTAGTTACTGAGCTTTTTTCTCTTGAAGAATTGACAATGCCTTCCAGAATAGTGCTCTTGAGCATAGCTGTGAGGAGAGGAAAATCCCAAACAAACTCAAAATAGCTTTTCTTGGTATCATTTATTTTTTTCCTGATGTACTGGAATGATAAGCCTATGAATTGAGATCTCGGACTTAAATTTAATTACTATGATAAGTCAGTAGCAGGACAGTCCTTAAAAATTGTTCGGTTTGTTTGCATGTCAGGATGTTTTATTGTTTCGGGCTTTCTGCTTTTTGTGGAAGGTAAACTAGCCCTTGATAGGTTGCTTTGAAATAAGTAGTCTCTTTTCCACAGCCTCTCACTGTACCGTACATGCAGAAGAGAAAACAGGGAATCCAGTTTTCCAGTCATGGAATAGGTTGCTCTATAACAAAATGTTGGGTTTTTTTCTTGTAATATGCCAGTGTTTGGCTTATTTGCTTGGCAAAACATCTGAGAGGAATTGTGGTATTTTTCTGGATGATTTATTGTGTGCACTTTGTATTCTTGCTTCCTTTCATAAACAGGATAATGCAGAGTGAGGCTTCCTGCATTCCTTTCGGATACTGAGAGGAAATCTACCTGCGGCTCAGAAATTCTGAAAATCAGAGGTAATCCAGGATCCTGAGCAGAGGCGGTCTCACAAATGAGCAGTACTTTGCTGCCAGGGTAGTCTCCAGTGGCACCCAAAGGAGCAAAGCAACCTCAAAGAAGATCCTCTTATCTCCATAGGAACTGCATGGGTGCTCAGGGCTGCCTTCTGTGCCTCTCCCCAGATAGCTTCCAGCCCCATCTCTAATCTTTCAAAAAAACAAAACAAACCCCAAATAAAAATCAACCAATCAAACCAAATAAAATCCCCCAAGACACAAGGCATGCCCAAACCCACAACTGGCAGAGGTCTGATTCCCCTATTCTCTTCCTGGGACCTTATGCTGGAGTTAGATAAGCCATGGAAAGCAGCCACTGAATTGGAGAAACTTCCCTCTGGGCGCCATAGAGCATGTTGCTGTTCCAGTTAGATGTTTTGTAGATGATTCTTGAAATGTTTGCCATGGTAGAACAATGTCTGAGTTCATCCTCAGTCCGAATCCGACTTCTGCATAAAATGTAGACACTCAATGTGGCTTTTGGCTGTGAAGAACTGCTTTCTTTCAGTTTGAAATTAAATTTTCCTCTTTGTCATGCTGCAATCTCATGCGTTCAGCAGTAGTGCTGCTTTCCTGATGCAGTTTTCTGGTATGACAGGGGCTGGCCAAGCTCAGTGAGCAGCACTAAGGCTTTAACAATAATTGGCTGCAAGAAACACCTGCATTTGCGGTTGCCATTGTGTCACAGCTGTACTTTTGGCCTTATGGCAGGTTTAATGTTAGTGCTGCAGTGAGGGCTTATTAGAGCTCCAAGTGCAGGTGATGCAGCTCAAAGCAGACTGCAGACTTTCCCAAGTGTCCACATTTAAATATGTTCACAGTTGTAGTATGGTTAAAACCCGCTTGTTATCTGGTTGCATCCCTTTTGTTTGCAAGCTCGAGCTAGATAAGAGAGCCACAGAGCTGTTTGTTGGGTAGCTGTTGGAACATCTTCCTTAGTTACTGCTGGAATGGAAGGCTTTTTGTTATCACAGACTGCAACAGCTGACTTTACTCCAAATATAGAACAGAAATACGTATTGAATGCTTTGGCTCTTCAGTATTGGGAATGTTTCTACCTTTTTCCCATAGTAGCAGATCAATGCTACTGCAGTTGCTGCAGTTTCTATTCTTGAGAAGCTTTAAAAACACATTATCATCTTCCAGCTCTGACTATGGATTTTACCTCCTATCACTAGGATTCCCTTGTAAATTTTTTTTTCCCTTTCTAATTTCCTTTCTATTTTCTTTTCTCAGCTTCTCTTTTTTTTCACTTGCTAGAATATATACAAGTGTTCAAGTACGGAGATGTGATAGGGAAGCCCAATAAGCAATCTGTCTGTCTAGGAAAAATATGCCACTATACCTCTGGTCCCACTCAAGTGCTAAGTATGTACGTAGGCGCATTTGGTCTCTATTCTTCTTACACATATCCAGATGGAATTCTCACAATCATTTTAACTAAGCTACCGCTAATTTTTATTTTCACAATTGATTGCTCTTTTCTGTCAAGATGGAATCTAATATGGATTAACTCATTTTCAGTGTAACACTTTGTGAACTAAAGAATTGTTTTCTCTAATTTTGCAGTCTGGAGGGTGTTCTTTCACACCAGCCCCCCTATGCCTCCTATGAGTGTTGCTGCATTAGAAATTCCAGACGATCAGGTGGGATTTTCCCTCTGTTATGAAGAAGTGCTCATCTCGCCACTCATCCTGTGCGCTATCTAATATGATTTCAGTAGCATGTAGCAGACACACCATCTCGTACCCTGTCTTGAGCTTTATCTGCTAGAATGTTAATCCACGAGCATTTGAAATCATACGCCTCTGAGACACAACCAGCTAGAAACAGATAACGTCTGTTTGAAACTGTGCCGTGCTCATTCCCTGTTTGCCCACTTGATCTTTCCTAAATAGGCTAGAACTTTATAAACTATTTTTTAAGCACTTGTCTTATTTGAAACTTATATATCAGCAGTATATTTGGGTAGAGTTTATACACATAACTGAGTGGTCACAATAATTCTTGCATGTAATTAAAGCTTTTGATACTGGTATGGAAACAGGTAGATTTTTTTCCCCCATTTTTCTCAGCATCTCGTTTTTCTAAATACCTTTATGCAGGATTAAATAGGTGGTTACTTGCTCCCTTTTTTGCTCCCTCTTTCTGCTTTTATTACTTGCTAAGACCTTCCTTCCTTCTCTAACAAGCATTAAAGTCTTTGCAGACTGCTTTCTTTCCCTTTCACTTTGATTTACACAACAGCCTCCCATCAGAGAAAAGGGACCAATGTTTCACTAGGCTACAGCTCTCTGAACATTTTCTCATAGCTTGGTATATATTAATTTTAAAATCTTTACATTTCTACTCTTAATCCTTTTTGAGACATGAAAGATCCCTAAGAGATAATGTGCATTTCCACACACAGCAGCCTTTACAAGCTCCTTGACACATATCCTGTGAACCACTTGTTAGGATTATGGCAAAGCATTTGCAGGGGATTCTAACTACATGTGTCAGAAGCCTGTCTTAGTCATGTCTGTCTTTGTTTTTCTGGAATAAGAGGCATTGAAGTAATTGACAATGTTGTCCTCTTTCTCCTTAGAGAATATTTCATGGTCTTTTAGAAGGAATTTTTTGAAAATAAATGTTTTGTATGGATACTTTTTACATACCAGCTAATGTAGCTGAAAAATCTGAAAGAAAAAAACCACCAAAATAATAATGAAGAACTAATAACTCATCTTGTTGTTCCACCCCCCACAATTGTATCAGCCAAGCCAAATCTTTTTCTTGCTTGTAATCTGAGGCTAAAATGGCACTGCTACCAGTTCTGCAACTGTGGATAGTCATGGGCATGCGCCTCACGTTCTTCATGTTGGTTTGAACCTCTGGGCAACAGCAGCTCTCTTGAAGCAGGTGCTGGTGCCTCCCAAGTCCTCCCACAGCCTCATTTCCTGACCTGTTGGGTATTCCTTTCACTGATTGAGAATATTGGGTGTTGAGAAACCTGCTCTTGCAGTTCATCAAACAGGGCTCCTGCTACAGGACAAAGGAATTACATCACCAGAAGTCTGCTGCTCTCAGTAATCTTCCTGTGTGCCTTCCATGGAGAGGTGGTGGCCTTGTAGCAACAGTGGCAAATAAATTTTGAGGTAGTATTTAGATGATTGGAGGAGGGTTCCTGGGTCTTGTTTTGATTTGGAGGTTGAATGCGACCTACACAATTGCTGGAATTTGTAACAAGCCTCAGTTGTTGAAATTAATGAATAGGCTTATTCTGAAAGTTTTTATTTTCTTTCCCTGAAGGTGGCCTAAAATATGAGAGCTTGGGGAAGAAGGGGAAGAATATTTTTTCTTTTTTTTGTCTTTTCCTATGTTTTTAATTAGAGAAGTTTTTGATAACTCATCAGCTTAGTTTTAAGATTCATCCTTTTCAAGTCTTTGATAGGAATACATATGATAGTACATAATAGGATTTATTTGGGTTTGTTCACCTGGTCCACGTCTTCTCACTTTTTCCCCTGCAGACAAGGAATCTTAGCTTTTATTAAAATTACCATAGGATCATTTTTGAGTTGTGATTCTGGATCAGAAGAAAATCTTAAAAATGCCATTAAGGTTATCTGGTGCAGAAATGTCTGCTTCAGTCTGCAGGCTGGCTGAACTAGCTGCTACTGCTGGTGTGACCCTGCTTCAGAGATGTTAACAGAAGTGTCGAATCGTGATGCAAATGTCAGCGTTGCTGCTGTTTCGCTCCTCTTAGAGCCTTTGAGAACAGGTTTGTGGATCACATGCTTCACTCTTTGGAGACTGTGGTGGATAGGCTTTGGTGCAGTAAGTGATTTTTAGAACATTGCTTTTCACCCTCTCAACCTGACCCATTGTGCAAAAAGGTGAGAACAGATGGGAGACTTGAGCAATGCCATAATGGAACAACCCTGTGTATTCCTAGCTTTCTGGAGGAGCTCTTGCTCCTTTCCCTGAGCAGCAGGGCTTGGGTTTTCTGGGCTGGAAGGTTGAATATTATCTTGCTTGTCTTTAACTAGCAGATCCCTATGACTGCTGTATCCTGGTAATGGGAATAAGCCTTTTCTTCTATGTGGGATTGCAGTGACAGTCATGTATCTGTTTCCTTAGAGCCCATGCACATTCCATGTGCTCAGGCCTGTTCCTGGGACAAGCCTGCCCTGGGGTGTGTCTGTGGCTTGCTGAAGACAAGGGGAGCCTAGGGAGTGTGGAGCACATCTGGAGTGTCTGGGCTGGCTGTGACAGGAGACCTATTCATTTCTCACCCCATGTAAAGAGGGCCTGATTCATGTGGAGCCCAACGCGTGCTTTGCTCCAAGCCCCCTGGATTGCATATAAGTAATCTGTAAGTAGAGGAAGCAGAGGTGATATTTGGAATAGCACCATTTCTATATCTTTTGCTGAGATAAAAATATTTCTTCAAAACTCATTTCCAAGGAGACCAGTGCCTCAGTGAAAACACTTTTAAAAAAAATATATAAAATATTTTTCCCCCTGTTTTAGATGAGGTCGTATTTAACTTAGCATTTGGAGCCCGGCAAGGGAAGTAAATTCTTCATTTTGAGGCGGGAAGGAAAGGGGGTGAGAAACCCGTTTTCCTAGTTTAGAAGAGCGGTTTAACTGATTAATGAGATGTGAAGTGACACTCATCCTGTGGCATCGGGCACGGGGGATGGGACCAGGATTTGCTCGTGCGGGGAAGGACTTGCTGGTGCTTGTCGAGGGAACTGGGGCGAGTGTCTTTTGCTCAGCGCGCCTTTCCAGCAGAGCTTTGCAGTCCTGAAATTGGAGCAGGCTGGGAGTGCAAGGCTGTGGGGGTACTTGCCCCAGTCAGACTTGGGGGGAAGCTGCCTCCAGGCAAGTGGGAACCCGATACACTCTGAGGAACCGGAGCCAGCTGCCGCTTTCCCTTTAGCAATATGCAAGTCTGTAAAATACTCATGTGGAGCCACCTGCGAAAGCAGATTAACCCCTTTATCTGTGTCGCTTCTTTTGCCCAGCTCACGCCAGCAGTGGTTGTTCTTCCTGAGGGAGCTCCAGGGCTGGCACACATGGATTTTCTCCTTAGCTTCAGGATCCCCGTAGTTGTGCTCCTTGATGCCTGTCAGTGGTTAATAATTAAATACAGCTGCTTAATTGTGACCGAATTTTGGGTGTTGATTAAGGGGGTAGATGAAGATGTGCAGAACCTGCCTATAGCGCCCTGCGTGGCTTCTGCATCTACGGATGATTCCTGGAGGAGCAGTTAGTGGATGGGGTGGAATGGGTCCCCATGCCCAGTGACCTTGGAGGACAAGGTTTTGCTCTGCTTCATTCGCGGCTACAGTTCCCTTTTCTAAAGTAAGCGCTCTCCAGCACCGGGAGCCGGGCTGCATTTATTACTAACCCCACCCATCCCTGCCTCTTGCAAGAATCTTGTGAGGCCGAGATTGTGTTTTTAGAAGCAGAATGACAGAGAGAAATTCCCTGGAGGTGAATGCAGAGTGTGTGCTGTGCACGCCAGTACAGACACACGGGGCTGGGAACTCCCAGGGAGAGATTAAGTGCGAGAGAAGAGCGCAGAGCAGCCAGAGCTGGAG
>VWYI01049588.1:0-57641 GCA_013399455.1 Anthoscopus minutus | reverse complement strand
TGGAGGAGGCGAGACGCTTTCTAAGCCTCAAACTGAGCCGTTCGGATTTTTTTTCTTTAAGAAAAAAACCCAAAAAACACCCTCGACCAACCTCGGTCTCGACAGTCTTACTGAAGTACCTCTTGTGGTGCCGGATCATCTCACTGCTGGGTTTGAAGGACCCAGGCTAACATGATGTACCTCTGGGTGAGTAGGAAGCGTGTGTGAGGGCTTGCACACTTTGCACATATAAGGAATGGAAAGCTGAAGTACTCTGCACTAACGTGAGCGGCCTTCACCGTTGGGCTTAGCTCTCTGCAGCCTCTGCTCACTGTGGGCTGGTTTTCCCTTTTGAAAAATAGTATTTCAAGCAGGTACTATTAACTGGGTACCAAGCATCTTTTCTTGTGGTCATGAGTGCCTCTGGAGAGAACAGTTTTGGGTAGGTGCCTTGGAGACAAATTTTTGGTATAATGCTGCTCACTGTCTGCCAACTGAGTGACCTATATGTGTGTGTGTGTATATATGTATATATATTTTTAATGCATAAAGCTGTCCCCATGTGCCTCTGCTTTATGGGATTTTTAGTGTCACTGAGAGACATGCCGGGGAGTGAAGGAGTGCTGCTGAAAGGGATCTGTAAGTCTCTGAAGGCTGGGAGAGGTGCAGGAAGGGATTAGAGAGTTTTGGCGTTTGGGACTTTGAGGATGGAGGGAGAAGCTCTTTTGAGAAAAGCTGGATGCAAGGTTGTTTTTCCAGAAGTGGCACAGTTCCTCAAGTTGGAGTATGGAAAATAATGTCAGGAAAAAATGTGTAAAGTGTTATATAGATCCAGCAAGCAAAGTAATAGCTTATACAAAGCCATATATATTTTAAGCCTTTGAGCAAGGACTGGAATTTCCACTGGAGCAGTAATCTTTTAGACTGCTCAGTCATCTACGTGTAGTTTTTTCTGCTCCTGGGCACCCTTTAGATCAGCAGTTTGCCCTTGGGTTTTCTTACCCAGATATGTGAGGTAAAGAATAGTTGGGTCCCAACTATTTTTTGGTTTGATTTGTTTTTTTTTAAAAAAAAAAACCCTCTTGTTTCTAACTCAGAATGAGAGGATTCTCTCTGCCTCTGGCTGCTTTGAGTCCAGCTCCCTGGAACAAACAGTGGTTTATTTTAGCAACAAAGCAAGCCTTGGAACCCAGGCAGAAGGATTTGACTTCCCTCCTTTGCACATACACACACTATCTTTGTTGCAGGGTAACCTGATTCTGCACAGGGGTATGCACACTTGCCTGGTTTTGTCCAACAGGCCCTGCTGGCAGGCGCGTCCACCTTCTCTGCTCAGCTCCTGCCACAGCCAGGTGTGTGGGACCCCCACTTGGGGTGCTGGTTTTTAGAGAGAAAGACTGGGCAAGACCCATGGCTCACCTAAGATTTGTCCTTGGTTTGGTGGGTGGGGTGAGAGCAGAAGTAATTCAGCCAATGCTGCTGCTGATCTTAGATAAGGAATAAACAATGGGAGATGTTCCTTACTCTGCAGAAATGGGGAGGATGAGTGTGGGAGCAGAGGAGAGCTGCCCTGATGTCTTACCTCCTGTGCTGAGGGGTTTGTGAGCACTGTGCTGAGGGGTTTGTGTGAGGTGTTAGCCTGGCTAAAGACCAAATTTGGCCCAAAACATGAACCACTGACCTGGATTCTTAAAAGAGGGTTGAGTTTTGGGATGCTTGCCAATGGAGGAACCTCATGGGCTGCTGCTTCAGCTTGCACCCTGAACTTCAGGCAGCAGTACTGCTGTGTTTCCACTGGAGTTTGACTTCGGAGAGGTGGGGAAAATAAATATTAAGTTCTTCAATAGCTGAAGGGGTTTTAAAGGCATCATCTGGGCCCTCTGCCATGATAATTAAAAAAAATAGCGAATTTTTGCTATCTCGATATGAACTTTCCCTTCTCAGTACAGGTTACACTTATTACTTTTCGGGAATCTCCTTGGACCTTTCAGAGACCTTTTCCTCCATGCCCATTTATGTTTCTGCTTTAAGCTCTTTTTATCCTGACAGGCTACATAACCTTTAGCGGTGAGAACAAGGAGCCTCAACTGACAGATCTGGTTTGGTGTGGGGTTTGTTGTGCCTTGGCTGTGCCAGTTTCTTGCTTCCTTGCTCACAGGTTCCCTTCTGCATCTCATTCTCTTGTTGCCTGTGCTGTCTTTTTTTCTGTTTTGTGCCTCTTGTCCTTGGAATGTCAGGACTTCAGTAGATGCATGAAGATTTGTACTGAGTCATTCTTTAATTCAATGCATGAAGCTACATTAATGCAATGTTAAATTTGAGGTTTTAAATATGCAAGTCCTGAAATCCAGAATTAAGATTCCCACAGCAACCATAATGTTTCTCCCCCACCCCCACCCTCCAGGGGTGCGTGTTGCAGAATTATCTTCTTTGAAGAGATTGTGCAATATTGAATGCTGTCAGGTATGACAAAAATTAGAATAAAAAGGAGACTTCACCTTCCTCTGCAGCTGTGGTGTGGTGTGGATACTGTTCCCAGATGTACAGGCTACCTGCAACCTCACAGTCCCTGATTATAATGCTGTCTCTGGAATGAAGTGGTGGTGTAGCCTTGGTTCAGTCTGACATTCCACCTTGCTGAACTGTATTCCCTCGGGTGAAGCTTGTTGCAGGATATTCTTAAATATTTGAGAGCCTTGTAGGCTGCAGGAGATTGTGGGCTGTGGAGAGCTGGAGAGTAGGAAACTTAAAATATCTGTTGTGATGACCTAATGTTTGGCATTGTGAGCGAAGTGAAAGCAGCAGAGGATCTGTGCCATTAAATATCAAGAGAGACTATTTATCTTAACACTTTCGTTGTGTAGGATGCAGTTGTATAAAGTCTTTCTGAGGCGGAGATGGTATGATAGTCTCTCGGATGTTGCAAACCGTTTGAGTGTATTGTCAGTGTTGCAACTCAAGGTAGGTATTTATTTCTCATATGTATAGGAGGTGCATATAGGAGTTCTGTTTTTGCAGGCAAGTGTTTTGTTTGTGGGGGACCATCTAACTCTAGTTTTGTCTCTTCTCACACTCATCCTCATTTATGTGCAGCTGTGTGCAGTCTGGGCTCTTGAATAGCTCAAGAGAGCTCCTAGTCATCAGTTCTCTAAATGGGACATGAGTAGTTGGGCTACAAAGGTCTTTGTGCTGAGGGCAATCAGCAATGACAACAAGATGTTGTGCTGGTGACAGCCAGGAGCAAAGTGGTTTGAAGGTGGGAGAATCATGCAACCCTTTACTGGATAAGAAAGACTGAGTTTTTTCATTTATGAGCAGATGAATCTTTGTGTACTGTGAGTCATGAGATGTAATCTAGAGTCATTTCATTCCAAGTATTTTCTAAAGAGCATGATGTGTTCTGAGAGTTGCATGTATGAATGTTGCCTTGTTGGAGGTCTGTTGTTACAAGAAATGTTGAAAGGAAGGGGCAGCAGCCCTATGAAGCAGTTTATCAATCATCCTTCTCCTGTGCTCAAAGACAGCTGAAACTATCAAAGACAGGAGGGACCAAGGTATAAGAGAGGTCCATGCTGTTGCTAGGCTTCTGGTAGGAAAGCACTGGATTCATTGCTCTGTTTATAGTGGGTATGGATAATTTCCCCATTTCTCGCAGCCATGTACAGAGTACGTGCTGAGTATTTGTCAGAGGGCTGGCTGCTTATTACAGTGAGAAATGATTTATTTCTCTAGAGCCCTATGAAAGTGGAGATCTTACCTAGACCCACTAATTACCATACAGCAAGAATAGTGCTAGTAAGCTTGCCAAGCTAATTTTGAATTTTTTTGTTGGTTTATTTCCTGACCTGTCTTTTACTTTCCTTTTTGTCACTTAAAAGTCTCTCTTTGCATTCACTGGAATAACTTTTCCCTCTAGGCTCCGAGCTCATCAGCTCTACCACCAAGGGATTGGAAACCCAACTCTGCTGCCAAACTTGAGTCTTAGCAACGAGCTCTTCCTCACGCCAGGTCTTTCTATTATTTGTTTGGTCTTTTTTCATGAGAGGTAGCTACTGCCAGTGAAAAGTATGGACATTACAGCATGGATTTCAAAGCCTGCATTTCATAGCAGCAAAACAAGCAGCTGTCCAGGGAAAACTGCCTCCCTGCTCTGTTGTGGTACGAAGCCTGGGGCAGCTCTTGCTGGGGAAGTCTAGCTGTGCCTCTAGGTCTTCAGCTGGAACCTGTTCGGTAGGCATGGCTAATGAACGTCAGCCATCACCCATAGCTCTGACAGGAGGGAGAGTGTAAGTGCTGCCTGTGAACGGTGTGCGCGTGGCATGGTCACTCCTGAGAGAGGTGGACATGGGGTTGCCTCCGGCAGACTATGGCTGTGAGGATGTAGAAAGGTTTTCCTGAATGAATGTTAGAGGTCATGTCTGGGTGAATTTCTGTGACTATGTTAAAAGATATTTTGTGTTAATACAAACACTTGTTTTAATTCTTGCTCTGGAGCAGAAAAGCCCTGGAAAATCATAAAATGGAGCCATGCGAAAATCTTCGAGCTAGTAGCCTGTAAGCTGATTCCCCAGCCTGCAAGTCCCTGCAGTGCCATGCTGTAGCATGCATATGTAGCAGCTTGAATCCAGAAGTAATATAGTTATGTTTGTCCAGCACTGCAGCTGAGACAATGAGTTCTGCTGCTTGATAAGGTTTATTAGCTTTGGTTCATCACCTCATGAGCATGGTTATACTGCTTCCATACTCGAGCTGCTCTGTGCACAGCTGGGTTGGGGATGTCTGCGCTGCGTTCCTCTGGGGCTTTGTGTGACAAAGCAACTTGCATCTCTTTGCATCTAGGGTTTTACACAGGCTTTGGAGATTTGGGAAACAGAGAAAGAAGAGTGTGTGAAAGAGATTTTATAATGTGACTTCCTGTGTTATTAGACAACTAAGTTGATAATCCTTCAGGTGACCTTTCCCATTCTGTGTTCCTGCAAGCCTGTAGTGGAAGATGCCAAGGTCACTACTGAGACAAGAAAGCCCAGTGCAGTTCAAAAAGAGAAGCCATTTCAAATTAAGGTACTGTCTTCAGAAGATGAAGATTCAGGATCAGGGTGCTCTGTTCTGTAGACTGCAGTGATTTTATCTGGTTTTGTGTACCTCAGATACAGAACGCTGCAATCATGTTCAGGAATTCCCTTCTCTGACGAGTCTAAACAAAAGAATTAGGGGGATGTCAGTTTGCTCAGTTTGTGTATTTCTCCAGTGTCTCTTCTGCCTGATTGCTGTATTCCCACCTGTCCAAACAGTGGTGAGCACAGCGGACTCTGTTTGCTGTGAGCCTGTCCAAGTCCTGGAAGACTGACAGAGGATGGGTCCTGTTTAAGTTAGTTTTTCACAAAACAGCCTGTTTATCTTGGAAGGAAGAGAATAAACTGTAACTGAATAAAGAGAGAATAAACCTCAGCCTTTGTGATTTCCAGCTGAAAGCTTAAGGAAGAGTGCAGATAATAGCAATTTGAGACTGAACATCTGTGTTTCCTGCACTTCCCATGGTGCTTATTTGCTAATATTAATTCCTTTAGTGACAAAACTTTACTGTTTTCACAGACTCACAGAATTCTTAGGCTTGGAAAGGACCTTTGGAGATCATCTAGTCCAATCTCCCTGTCAATGCATAATCACTTAAAGTAGGAATGTAGGAACATGTCCAGATGATTTTGAATGTCTCCAGAGAGGAAGACTCCATAACCACCCTGGGCAGCCTGTTCAAATGTTCTGCCACTCTCAGTGTAAAGAAGTTCTTGTTCATCCTGAGGTGGAACTTCTTGTATGTTAGTTTATGGCCATTGCTCCTCATCCTGTCACTGGACACCACCAAAAAGAGTCTGGCAACAACCTCTTGGCTCCTGTCTTTGAGATTTTTAAATGCATTAATGAGATGCTCTCTCATTTACCTGTTCTCCAGACTAAACAGATACAGCTCCTGCAGTGTCTGCTTGTACGAGATGGTCCACACCCCTCATCATCTCTGTGGCATCTACTGAACCCTCTTGTGGTATCTCCTTGTCTTTCTTGAAATGTGGAGCCCAAACTGGGCGCAGCACTCCAGATGTCACCTCACTAGGGCCAGGTAGGAGGGGGTGGATCAACTCCCTTGTCCTATTTGGTCATGTATGGATGATACAGCACAGTTTTTAAAGCATGTGTTTGATAGCAGCAAAACAAGTGGCTATCCAGGGAAAACTGCCTCCCTGCTCTGTTCTGGTTTGAAGCCTGGGGGCACAGTTTTTCCAATGCACCTCAGGATACCGCTGGCCCTTCTGGCTGCGAGGGTGCACTGCTGGCTCATGGTCAAGTTGTCATCCATCAAGAGTCCCAGGTCTCTCCTTGCAGAACTGGTCTCTAGCAGGTCCTGTACTTGTACTTGGGCTTATTCCTCCCCAGGTGCAAGATCCTACACTTGCTCATATTGAATCTCAATAGGTTTCTCTTCACCCAACTTTCCAGCCTATCAGAGCTGTCCTAACCCACAAGGTAATAGCAGTGGTATAGGAAAGGTCCTGAATTGGGGTGGCTTTTTTGCCACAGCTGTAAGCAGTCACTAGGGTAGCAACTGTGTATGTGTGAATGCTTAACCAAAAGTATGATTATAAAGCTTATACAATTAGCTGGAAAAGATCCTTTCATAGTTCAGCAAGGTCTGTGGGGTACAGCAAGAGCTTGAGTGATAGAGAGGGGTCAGAAAAAATGTCCTCTGTATGGAGGTGTCAGTTTGGAGAAGGAACAGCAGTCTGTATTTGCAGTACCGCAGCTGTGGATGATACCCCATACCCAAGGCAATGTGATTCACACTGCAGCCATGCATTGGAGAGGCAAGCTGTACTGGTGGACCAGTGCAGATAGTTCCACACTGGAACTGAAAACAGGCTTGCAGAAAATTAAGAAATCCATTGAGGATGTGCTTTGTGCCCTCCAGTGCTAAATTCTTTTGCTAAAATTGTTAAATATTCCTCAAAGCTGTTAAAAAGCTTAAACAAGAAATTAAGGTTCCTTTGTCTGTCCCTTAAATTTGGGTTTCATTGTTCTCAGAGTCCTGTGTCTCATGACTAATACACTGCCTGCACAATGCGCTGGCTGACTTTTTACCAGATGGTTCTTGGGTCTGTAGCTGAATCCAGGGTGAAGGCAGTTAGTTTTTCTCCTGCCTCAAATTAAAGATGCTGTCCCCCACACAATGCACTGATTGAATCTTGGACATAAGACAATAATGAAGTGAAAATATTTTGACCAGATGACAACTTTTTAAGGATTATTATTCATTATATTTAAGGAGCTGGCATAGGATGATATTAGAACACTCTTCTGTACATTTTTTTATTATTTATAAATCATCTAGTGTTGAAACAAAGTTTTAAGTGCAGAAAAGTGCTGGAATTCAAATATATATACGTGGCTAGAAGATAGAAAATGTGCAGTGTGAACTGATGGTTGCTATTTTTTCACTTTAATTTTTGTTGTAATGACCTTCTTTTTCATTCCACCCTCAATCATGATGGCGATGTCTGCTTGCATCTGTGACATACCTTTTGGATGGAGAACCCTTGCAAGTAAAGAAAAACCATCCCTTAGGAAGGTGCAGCATAAGTGGGGTACATATCTCCATGGGGACCATCTCAGCAGCACTGCAGAGCAGATTTGCTCTGCGGCCTGTTGGATCCAGCAGTCATTCCAGCTGTTTTCCCTCCCCCTCCCCCAATTTATTACACTGTGAATTTGGCTGCTGCTGAGGAGGAACAGTGAATGGCATTTACTTTTTTGGGATGAACCAGCTGAAGAGGAGAAGCCCATTCAGCATAGGGTGAGGCTACTAACTGTGACATCTTTTAAGAAATGGGTGATTAGCATTTTAAAATTTCAGTGTTGGGGAAATTTTTCTTCTGCAGAAGAAATTTGGGTGACGTGTATTCAGTGTATGTCTAACTGCTGTTTTAAAACACCTTTTGGACTGAGAAGTGCTGTAGACATATGAGATCCTTTAATGCTTTTTCGTAGCGTAAGGAATGTTGCTCTTCGATGCAGCTGTTTAGCTGTTGCGAACAGGTGTGCTATAAACACCCCTTCCCTTTTCAACCAAGTGTGGTGGTGATGGATACACTCTCATTTAAACATGCATGGCTTTCTCTCCTACAATAATTAAAAACTTTAAAAATATCTTACATATCTAGAAAGAATATCTAGCCTTGTCCTGTTTCCCTCTTCCCCTCCCCCTTGCTACCAACTCAAATTACCGGCAAGCTTTGGAAATTTCAAGGCAGGGGAACAGAGGTGCAGCTGGCCTGCATGTGTTGCACCAGCTGTAATGCAAATGATACATGCTGAAAGAGGCTTTTCTCACTTTTGTAATTCTTGGATATTGTTGTGCAATGGGGGACATGCGACAATTTGTCTTAAATGTGTTTGCTGATATGTTCTGCACAGTATACTGCATCCTTTGTTCCTTTCCAGCAAGGGACAATATCAAAATCCAATTGCCTGTTGGCAGCATGTCTGATTGCAGCTGGGACCGTCCTCTTGCCTTCCCCATCCATCAGGCCTGGGGTGATCCCATCACTCTTGATATTAGTTAATTCAGGGCTGGTCAGAACATGGACTTTGGTAAATCCTCAGCTTTCTTGGCTTTTTGGACAATTTGTAATAATTTGTAATTGTATTTGTAATAAACCACAAGTTTTTTGTTCTTTGTTTCTGGAAGTGGCATTACCTATTGCTCTTCTGCTTGGGAGGACCAAAGGGGAAGTACTTGGCTGCATGTTTTGTGGGTACCAGTCAACTTTTCTGCTGCTTATCTGAAGCAGTAAAAGTACAGGCGCTGGAGATTCAGTTGCGTAAAAACAAAAGCTGATGTTCATTTAATCCCATTACACTGCATTGATCTCTCAACCACGGGACTCGTAGTAGGATTCCAGTTTTAATCCTGTAAGGATCAATCTGGCCCATTGCTTTTCTCTCCTGATCCTAAAGCCCTCTTTAATCTTGTTAATTATACCAGACTTTTTTTGGTTTCATTTTTTTCCCTTGTGCACCAGCAAAACCACACTAAATCTTCTTGTTGCTGTCTCTGACCTGGTGTTTTTACCCTTTGTTCATCTTGTTGAGGAGCAAGGTTCTCCTAAAGGCTGGTTTCATCATTCATAGCAGTGCATTCGGTGGTCTGGTGTCTGCTGCTTCAGACTCTCTGTGAAGTCAGCTGGTTATGCTGTTGTGCTGAATCCTTCCTGGTTCTGTCAGGAGTTTTCTTTTTTTTCATCTGTTGTTTGATACGGTGCTGTCTGAAGGGGGTGGGGAATCACAGAACCTGACAACCACTTTGAAATTGCTTTCTTATGTTAAAGAAAAAGGGTTTTTGGAGCAGAATCCCATCATTGGAGGAGAAGGCAATGTCAGGAAATACGGAGCACTGCTCAGATGATGAGGCACATGCTCTGAGAAGACTGGAACCTGTGTCAAGGTCTGGATAGTCCCATGGCCCACAGATACGTTCTGAAGGCCACAGAGAAATTCAGTGGCTTAAATCAACCTTTTCAAGTTTATGTGTGTTCAGGCGTCTTGGGGAGAGAAATAATGCTTATTCAGACTTGAGGCTCTTTATCTTCACATTTCACTGTCTGCAGGCCTCCAAACCCAGTTCTGCCTTTTCTATGTAATGCACAAGGCAAATTTCTCACTGTGACAATCTGCTCCTGGCACTTGCAATAGCAACTAGCAGTGCTTAATGTATTCATCTCTGTTATTTCCTGTAATGTAAAGAAGAAAACCGACCCAAAATTGCAGCTACATTTGCTGTAACTCAATCAAGAGCTGACAGATCATTTCTGGAACATGTTGGTGCTGGGATCTTGACTGCTGTGCCAAATTTTATGCCTTTATCTTGCAGTGCTGCTCCTTTTCTCTCCCCTGTCCATGCAGCTCTGCCTCACCCAGCAGAAGCTTCTGCTTTTCCAGCCTTTCAACCAAATTCTGATTTCCCACCACCTTGCCCGAGCACCATAGGGCTGATATCTCTCCTTGCCAGAATGCAGACTGTAGGTATGGGTCTGCCATAGATGTAGCCACGGTGATTTCCTTTGAAACCAGGTTTGGATTACAGAGAATGGATGCATTTATTCCAATTGAAGTAGCCTTTCTGCTTAGTTTTTGGAAAACACTTAGAGCCATGACAAGGAAGTAACAATTGCTTTTAAGGAAATGTGGGCATTTTCCCAGCAGTTCTAGGGTTAAGGAAATTGTAGAGGGCTGACATGGTGACAGTGTTCCCTATTTTTGTGTGTTGCCAGTATCGAGAAGAGGGAAACTTTGATTTCTAATCCGCTTTGGAGGAGGCTCTGTATCAGGACTGCACAGAAACATCCAGTCAAGCAGCTCCTTTATCATAAAGGGGATTTTAATTAAAACTGTTCTTGCATCATGAGCGAAATGAGCGTCAGTGCCAGCCAGCCCTGTACTGGGCATTTATCTCCTTCAAACCACATTACCAGTAATTGCTGCATTAAATCAAAGTCGAGGGAGATTACAGGTCTGAATTGGGCAGGCGGCCGGTGCCAGCGTGGGGAGCTCCGTGCTGCCGAGCTGCTGATACGGGAACCCCCTTTGCCCCCCAGCTGGGGGTGAAGAGTCGGAGGGCCGTTGGATCCCAAGAAGCCCTTCTCATTACAAGACAGGAATTTTTGTTAAAACCTAGGAGTAGTGGCAGGCTGTATGCTTGGAGCATTTTAAGCTGCTGGTGTTTTTCTGTTAACTTCCTTTTAAAACAAACAAACCCAATAACAAAACAAACCCTCTGGAATTGCCACCCCACTTCTGTCTCCTGTTTGGATTCACCACAGACATTCCTTTTGTTCATCATCTGCTGCTTATTCCAGCCGTAAAGCTTAAGAATATGCTGTCACCTCTTGTCTTGATATATCTCTTTTTCTCTCTTCCTTGCCACAGCTCTCCTGTGGAGCTCCTAACTTGGTTCCTCTCTGTCCCAATATGGGAGAGCTTCTCCCCTTCTTCCCCCAATGAGGAATTGTATCTACCTTGACCTGTGGTTCCTTTGCCAGTTATGGCTCATTAGTTCGTTTCATTATTTTTCTAGGTTTTTAAGCATTCAGTTGTCTCTAGGTCTAGTGCAGCTGTTTCCCTTCTTATTGTCACTATACTTTAACCTTGGTCACTCTGAAAAACAACTGATTATCTTAGCATTGCTGTTACTTCCACTCTCCAGACTTCTGTCAGGGCAAGGCTGAGGAATGGCTGTCCCCACATGAGGTCTCAGGCATGTGGACAGGCTGAGGTAATTAGATCTATGTGGGTAGTCACTGAATTATCAAAATGTGACAGCTGGACTTTCAGTGGCTGTTATTACCTCTGGCCAATAATTACAAAGAGGGTAAGCCAGGAAGAGAGTGTGAAGAAAACATGGGGGTTCTTTTCCTTTTGAAAAGTGACTGTCATTTTCTTTGTGTCTTGATGGCAGTTGTATATTTTCCTGTTCTATTGCTGACATTCTTGGGGCAGTTGGGTGGCAGTGACGGTTTTTCTTCATTTTGCCCAGAGGTATTGGCAATCTGCCATTCTGAAATTTGTTTCCTACGGTGTTTGCACATATACTACATTCCTATGCTATAGAATAGGGTCTCATTCTCAGCGCTGTACTGAGAACCTGGTAATGGATGTGAAAGATGATGCTGCGTCTGGATCTGCCTGCTAAAACAGGTTGCACTCCGTCGAGCTGTATTAGATTTTTAAGATTCTCACAAGTTTCTCAGAAGCTATCTAGTTCAGAGCAGTTGCAGGAATGTGCCTGCTGTGCCCCTTCTGAGCTTGAAGTTGCAGCTTTTGCTTTATTACAGTGTGAGCTTGAGATGCAGCTTAAGTATTGCCCTACTTCAACTCTGGCCTATGCGTAGATCTCTAGCCTGAGATAAGTGATTCTTTTAAATTCACGCTAAGAGACCTGTAAAGCCCCAGAGGCTGAAGTTTGAGTGCTGATGATATCCTAGCTGATAATGCAGAGGGGTTGCAGTTAATTTTTGCCTTAGTATTCCTGTTACCATGAAGTAAGAGTAGTCCCACTGCAGAGTAACTGGAGAATTGTACAGAGAACATGAGCCAAGTCTTTGGTGGAGATTTCTTGATAGTGAGAGAAAGCAGAGAGAAGGGTTTTCATGGGAGCCAGGAAACCATCATTATGGCATTGTGGCTTTGGGACAGAGAATGTAGATAGTGAGTGTGGAAAATAAGGATGAATTTTTTTTTTGTAGAGGTCACAGAAAGCTGATGAAAGAGCAGGTATCTTGATCATGCAGATGGTTTCTCTTGGAACCAGAGAAAGCCCTCCGTGGTTGTTGTCCAGGGATTTCTACTACTGTGGCTTGTTTTAGAACTTGTTGGGACTTGAAACTAGCCTTCAGGAAAGAGCTTTGGACTGAGCCATGTTGATCTTTATTCTGTTCTTATGGCTCTTGGGGAGAAGTGTGGGTGGCAGTTTCCTTATGTGCCCATGGCAGACCTCTATGCCCGTGTCCTGGGACTGTGCGTGAGAATAAAAAGATTTCCAGAATTTTTCTCTCTCCTGCTTTCTCAAAACCAGGTAGGTTTCAAAATTCCCAGACAAAATCTGGGCGTTAGCTGCCTTTTACTATTTGTCTTAGTCTGAGGCAGAAAGTGATGTGAAGACTACTTCTTGCCTCTGAGCTGGCATAATCTTAACATACCTCTTGATGTTCTCCACCACAGCCTTATATTTCTCCACTGAAACCACTGGAGAAGGGACACAGCAATAACTAGCACCTCTACCTCCAGACAAGTAGTCCCTGGGGTCCTTCCCTACATTAAAGCATGACTTGCTGCTGTCACCATTCATTTAGCCTGTTTTGACTCTCCTCTTTCAGGGTAAACTGCATCATTTTTGCCAAGCTTCAGTTTTGCATGCTATTTCTGAATCCTTTCTGTGCACTCAGCAAATGCACCAAACTCTTAACTGCAGCACTTCTGGTATTTTGCTCTTGAATCTGTTGCCTGAATTTGGGATTTAAAATATTATTTATTTATTTTTTTAAAATGGGAATGGGGGAAAACAGGATTCATCGTCTCAAGCTGAGCAGGTGGGCAAGATTTTGAACTGAGATCTGTACAAATTATTGGATAGATGTAATTCTATAATGAAATTTATCTTTGCAGATTTTATGCTGGAAGTGTCATGTTTTGTCTGTTGCTGTGCTGGAACTGTTTCCAGATGACTTCCTGAGATTTATTTGGTGACCTGCTGTTGAGGCTGCTAAAGGTCCTGCTAAAGGATGTTCTCCAGTTCCTCAGTTCCTGCCAGTAATACAGTCTCAAACCCAGCTATCACACATAGACAGCGCTGCCTTTTTATTTCTATCTCACTTTCATTCAATTAAGAATTTTGTTTAGTATTTTGATGTGTTTTGCCTCTTGCTTACACAGTTATGGAGTGTGGGCAGCTGCTTTGCTATTCTGATTGCACCAAGCTGGGCAGGGAGTGCTTTTGCTCCTGTGTCAGAACAGCAGAATGCTCTCCCAGAAAACCTTACCCCCAAATTCTGCTTTTGTAAGTGTAGCTGGGAAGCCATACCACTCTAAAGTAGGGATATATTTAAATTCATACTAGCATAATTTATTGTGTGGCCACTCGTTAACTTGGAACAAGGACCTTATTCTATTTTAGTTTGTCACATGGAGGCAATTTGATAAGCTGGGAAGCGAGGTGGGGAGGCAAGTCCATACCCAAACCATCTCTGTTAGGAAGCAAGTGCTCAGCTAGATGAGTAAGACACACAGCCACTTTCTGAAATGCTTTGCAGTGGTTGATCATGTTCTCCCTTCACCCCAGGCAAAGGCGGAGTAGAACATGTTCTCTCAAACCCTTATTGAAAGTGGTTTATCCCATGAGCTGTTTGCTGGGATAGATTGAGAATGCATGTGGCATTTCTAACAGCTCCCACGTGGCCGTTTGCTGATGGGTCTGAGGTAATGGCAGAACTGTACTTATACTACAGGGGAGTCATCAGTGTGGTCCAGCCCTAGTCTGTGATTCATTCAGTTAAAAATACTTGCTGAGAGTATGTCTGATACTACCATCTGGTGACTTTTAATAATATACATTCTTAGCAAGGTGGTTCTTTAATTAAGGAATTAACCTTAATTTTTGTAGGCTTAGCATCTGAAGAAATACTCAGACTTAAGCTGCTCTATTTCTAGAAGAGTCAAATCTTTCTTTTTCAGATCTCCCTGTTGTCCTCTTAAGGATCAGCTAATTGAACTACTGCTGCTTGTTAAGTGAAAAACCAAGTGGGACTGTGAGAAGCAGAATGGACAAAGCTTTTCTCTGACTGAGATTCTGGAACAGCCTCTGAAGTGAAGGAAAACTGCCTCCACTCTATTCTTTTTGCTTCCTCTTTGTCCACTGCCCCCAAAGGAATATACAAAGGCCACATGGCTGTCATGTAATGTCTAAACTACCAAGAGAAAACTCTTTGTCTTCTTTGATGTTGAAATTCTGCATCTGGACACCTTTTTGTTTTTCATGTAATGAGCAAAAAGCATTTTGATGGACATGTAGCATTACCAAGATACTTACATAAGTGGTCCCAAAAGCTGTGATACAATCACCTTCATTACCAAGTGTCTTAGCCCAGAAGTATACTTTATTTTGCTTCTTGAAGCTGTGCCAAGTATTTAGAGTTCTCCTTGAAAGAAGGCCCAGACCCAAGACACAGATAATTTCTTTTCTGGAAAATCTGTGTATACTTTCTTTTCCCCCTTTCATACTGTGCCTTTGGTAATACCTGAGGTGATGGAACCTGTCTGGTTTTAGAAGCTACTTTTGGACTTACATTCAGGTGTTCTGGAGTTCTGTAATGCATGTAAAGCAATGGATTGGGGTAGAAAGGAAAGTTTAAGTCCTGTCTTCTGTATGCTACTGGTGTAGCAAGACGACTTGCAGGTTTACTTTGCAACTTAATCGCTAATAGATTGTTGTGAGTTATTCTGTTAAAGCTGCCTTGCTGGGAGCTGGCTTGTTAGTATTGTAAATAAAACCTCAGTTCTGGGAACACAGTCTTTTGATACGGGATTTTTCGAACTTCAGATGAGTGTTCATCACTGCATTACATTTTTCCTTTGTAGTAATTTCAGAGGTAGACTTTGGGCAATCTAAGTTTTGCCTGAATTATCTTGAGTCCTTGTCTGGCAGATGAAGTTGTCTGGGCAGAATCTGTACTTCCAACTTAAGGCAGACTCTGCCTACAAAAATCTTAACTTTAGGATTGAGAGCGTTTGTCTCTCTTGACAGCTGTGACAGTGTAGGTTGGGTATTGGAAGAGCTTGGTTTCTGATTGAGGAAGATCCAGGCTTGTGATTTCATGAGTTCTCTTTGGTATGTAGGTTCCTGGAGTTTGCTAATGTTACCATTCTACTGGATGGTTCTAAGAAGGCTAAACGAAGTGCCAGTTGCCCAGCAGGCAGAGGTCTTGCAATATACTCCTTTACCAGATTGACTTCGTATTATTGTTCTGCCTCCTTTTTCCATGTCCTTCCCCAAAGCAGAATTGTTGAGCCTTTGAAAATAAGAGGTAAAGAAGTAATGACTTCTAATTCTGACCTATTCTCCTCTTATGTTGTGTATTTGTAGTCATTTTTTAAAACTGTTCTAGTTTTCCAGTCTAGACAAACCATTAATATTTAACACCTACTTGTAGATGATGCAGTGAAGACCTAAGGGCAGTAGCAAGATGCAGGTATCTCATGTCCAAAGTTTAGACTGTGCATGGTGCCTGCTGTTAAGCCTCTTTAGATTGGTTTCAGGACTACAGAGTTTGGTTGGAGAGTGTTTAGAGTGGTAGTGGCACATGCAAACAAACCCTATCACTCTTAAGTAAATTGCCTTGCAAACAGAGACTATGCTGCAGGAAAGGATGGAAAAGGGAGATCTCTGGCACTTGGAGAAGAAAATACAAGACCAGTAGCTATTTCAGAGCTCCAATTTTAATTAAGTACTATCTTTGGAATTTTTCTCTCTCAAGTTTTTTTTAAACTGTGCATTTTATCCATGAAAACCGGATGTGCAATGACTGAAGTTCCACTGTCTGCGTGAGGTTATTTCCTTGTTAGAAGCAGCTGGGGCAGTCTTTGCTGCTTTACGTTTTTGCTGCTTTCTTTAGCTTTGGGTCCCTTGGGCCTTTTGCCAGGGGGCTTTTAGTTTCCTTGGATTCAAAGTATATTTTTGGTAATTTAATTTGTGCTAATGTGTTTTTGGACTATTAATACTAATGAACACGAAGACTCAGTAGCACTACCTAATCAGACAGAGTTCCAGGCAAGTAATGGCTCCTATGGCTTTACCAACCCATTCAAATTCTTTCCTGTGATGTCCTTATTATGCTAATCCAACACACTCTGGTTTGCTGCTACTCCACATTCCCCAGAACTGCAGGTTTCATTTCTACATTAATGCATTTAGTTCCTGATCTGCAACATTTGCCTGCTTAATATGTTTCACTTGCAGCGAAGGCAATGTCTGGATGCTGAGTTATTCACTCACCTGCATAGCTGATCCACCACCAAATCTTGCTCTTGAGATCACGACAGCTATGTAAAACTGGCAGGTTTCTGAAACGTGAGAAAAATCCAGTTTCTGCAGTCACCCGTGTGTTGTCATGTTTGCTTCTGCGTGCCATTTCGGAATATTGAACTTTCCTGTGCGTGCTCTGCTTAAATTTCTGTCCTCACCGCTTGAATCTCTAATGATTCTAGGGTCAAAATAGCACCTAAACCATAAGTAAGTTTTCTAGTCATTGATGTTGTTGAATTTCTGAAGAAAAAGGAAAATCATGCAGCTCTTTGAAAAATATTATGTCCGTTCCAGCAAACAAGGAATAAATGCAGCCCTAGAGAGGGTAATGGGGACTTACCAGTATAAATTCTCACTTGGAGTGAGCAAAAGCCACCTTTGTGCTCAGGGCGTGGGACTTGCTTTGGTGCAAAATGAGAATCTCTTGCAGCTCTGTAATTGTAATTTTGGTGCTGTTTGTCTAACACTAGTATGAACTGGCTGAGCTGCTTGATCTATTTAGCTGCTATGGAAATCAGTGCATACCCATCCAGAAAATGCATCTTTGCTTACTGGCATGTTTCCTACATTTACATCAGTCTGTAAAAAGCAGAGACATATTGTACGCTGCTCATCAGATCCCTGATGACCCAGTTTAGCAGATGTAGTGATTGGCTAATTGTTAAAGATGCCATTTTTGGTGGGTGAGAGGAAGAGCATCAGCCAGGCTTCTAGTGATGAAGAGTTAGATTCAGCAGAGGTAAGAGCTCTTTAGTGGGAGTAACTAGATAAGGCTTGGATTAATTTGTCTGGAGAACAGAAAATGATGCAAAAGATTTATAAATGTAGTTCATAAAATGAAACTGTTGGTGTAATTCCTTAGTAAAGATCAATGTGGGGTAATGGCTATATATCATGGAAATACCTCAGATTCCATACTGTATTGCTGTGTCCCCACAGTACCACAGTTCTTAGCAATTAAAAAAAAAAAATCTATCTGGTAAATGTCTGGAACTGCCATGGTTGCACTTCCAAGCATCATGAGACTATGGCTATATTATGTTCTTATAGCTCTGTACTTGTAATTGTGACTTATAATGCTTGCTTTAAAAACAGTCTGAACAAAGCAGGCAAAGAAAGCAAAGTCCAGGGCTGTGGTCTTGGCATTTCCCAAAAATGTTCCTCTGTCTCCAGACATCAAAGAGAGCAGTGCATGTGAAGCAAAGTACTGAGTTTTGAGAACGCAGGGAAAAACTTGTGTAATCTCCATGCTTTGCTTAGTACACAAAAAGGGGAAAATTAGGTAAATGCTGGCACAGTGGCACGTAAAACAGTATTTCTAGAAAGAATGAAGGGTAGGTAGGAGCTGAAAAAAGCAAAATTAAATGCTACTAAAAGAATAATAAAGTTCAGCAGTAACTAGATGGATGAGAGTTGGGAGCTGTGTGATTGATAAATGCACAAACATCAGAATGTTGGTTTTTTTGCAGACTCCAGGCACTCAAAATAACAAACAGAGGAACCAGAGCTACTGGTGCAGAACATGAAACTTGATATTATAGGGATAATATCAATCTGCAAGAGTAGTAATCATGGCTTTAACATGCATTGAAGACTATGTGTGGTTCAGATAGGGTAGATATAAAAGTTGATAGGCTGTAATGTATGCAGTAGACTGTAAGAAAGAAAGCAGAGTAATACTGATAATGTAGAATTTGTTTCTGGTCAAATTGATGTGGGGAAGAGTGGTAAAAGAGGTCCCAGGAGAAGTACTGTGAGTCTGTTGTAATCTCTCATAGGATTGGATTTGGATAGAAACTTGAGGCTCGAAAATTATACTATTCCCAGTACCATCAGAGAGATAAATATTAGTATGAGAAACTTTAATTTTTCAGATACAGCCTGGAGAACAAATGCTGCTAATAATCATCAGATCAAAAGATATCATTGTAGCACCATCACCTTTTGTTGACACAGGGAGTGGATTATTGATGCTATGACTGTTACAGGAAAACAAGCTGTTTAGGAGCCTCCATCTCCCCACTTTGGATGGGATGATCATGAGATAAGCTTTGATATATGAAGCAATATATTTAACAAAGTCAGTGCAGCCCTGAGTGTAGAATGGTGTGGTTTGGGGTTGGTGGGCTTTTTTTTGATTGATTGGGATTTTTTTGTAATTGGTTTTTTAGAGGCACTTTGGATACAAATTAGTGATGGTGTATGTAAAGGGGAAAATCCTGTAAGAAGAAACTTTAGCATAACCCAATAAAGGCTGTTAGGTGAAAAAAGAAGCAAATTTTAAAAAGAGAATTTCTCAGTAGAGATAGCTGTGCCTTTAAAATCAGTAGGGATGAAATAAGAACTGCCAAAAATCAGGCTGAGTTAAACCGTAAAAATGTTGCTAAGGAAATGGGTGACAATTTCTCAAAATACAATTTCTCAAAATACAAGGGAGGAGATGAGGTGCTTAGTGTTGAGGATAGGGTAGTTAATGAGGATTTTTCTTATGGTCATAGAATTGAACAGGTCTTTGTTGTTTTAAATAGAGTTGATCTTGGGAGCAAGGACAGAATTGGTAATGGGCAGGAACCCACCATAGAAGCAGCCACACTGGAGATTTCAAAGATGCTAGTTAGTGCAGGTTGGCTGGGCTGGGAAGCAGGGCTGCCTGGGGAAGGAGGGGTGCCTGTTCCTGAGAGTGAAAGAACTGGTTCATGCAATTGCAGATCTGATAGAAGTTTTAATCTATCAAATAGGAGTGCTATCATATGTTTGAAGAACAGGAGGTGGAATAGACCTATTGCTGGTGGGGAATAATCTGACTAAATACATACCTAACCTCAACTGCATGCTGACATACAAATACTAATTAAAGGCTTGGATACAAATAAAAAATATGATAAAAGGCAATACAAGTGCATTAAAACTGGGTTGTGCCCTATCAGCCTGTCTGTTTTTAAGATAACAAATTTTCTTACCTTGGTAATGTGTGTTTTACATAATGGGATAACATCTCTTATTACAGACAGGTTCTACAGCATCTGATGTGGTGCTACAGAGGAAAGTACTAATGAGACAAGAGAAGTGCTGTTTGGTGCTGGAATTGTGCAACAGAGCTGATGTTGTTCTGGGTGATGTCTTTAAAAATAAAGATGACCACAGGCTAGATCAGGTGCACGAACATGCTTCTAGAGGTTGGGGAATATTCAGCCTGTCATGTGACAGAAGACTGGAACAGCTGCTTGTTTGGATAGTTAGAGAGGGAATACACGAGGAAGGTTAATTGTAAGGGAAAGAGAAAATACGGCTAAGCCATAGGACTGTACTCTGGCACAAGAGCAAAGGAGAGACAGCAGTTGCTCAGGAACAGCATTAAGCTGGAGAACACAGATCCCAGATATTCTAGAGCAGCCTTTTGGCTGGTGCGATGTAGCTGTAAAACCTTCTAAGACACCAGCTCTAAGATACAGAATGATAAATTTTATAAAGAGTGAGGATGATCTTGTATGATAGCAGTTGATCTGATTCTATGTGTCAGGAGATCTTTTCAAGTCTTCATATTTCTGTAAATTTAAAATCATTCATCTTTGTAAGCATCTGCAGGAACAAAGCCATGATTTTATGACAGTTGCCTAACTTGTGTTCCTGGAAATGCATGGGCGTAATAGGTAGCATGGTAATGTAGTTGGACTATTATCTCAAAACAGAATTACGGAGTGCAGTGCCATCTTAAGATACTTGTTTCAAGTCAGTGTGCAGTAGTGAACCAGCCCTTGTGGCCAGTCTTGCAGAAAATTCAGTAGTTTATTACTGGTCAGCGAACTCCTGCTGTGTCCATCTTGGCACATACGAGTTTAAAACTAGATTTTGTCATTTAATTACCTGAGGGACACAGTGTGATGCTTTGTTACCAAAGTATCACCCTAATATCTTAATGCTGGTTGAATCACAGTATATAGGTTCGCATCAAAAACTTTAAAGCATGGCAGTTTTATTGGATCTGTAGTTAAAACAGCAGAGGAGCTTAGGTGATGTTCCCTTTCCTTGTTTTGTTTTGCCCATTTGATGGGTATTTATAGATAGGAAGATATCTGCACTAGGATTTGGAAATGTTTTATTCCCTTGAGGCCTGGTTCGAAATGACAAGAATTGGATTGTGAAATAAAGATAAGGTTTTAAAACTTAGTTAGGGATTTGGTTTTAAAACCTGGGGCAGTAATAGGAAGTAGCAAAAAGAGGCTGTGGCAAAGACTTCGGGTTTGTATAAATTAATGCCTTTTCATAAAAAGATTTTATTGGAGATAGTAAATTGCTTGAGTGCATAATAATGATGAGCTATGCAAAAGCATGAAGGGCAGGCACCTTTTGAATATGTAGTTACTGAAAGAGAAGGAAATAAAAAAAGTATCGGTCATTCGAAGGAAACCCGATTCTATCTGTGCCCCCAGGCAGGGTGTGCAGGGATTGCTGTGAGGTAGCCAGAAAGCTCTCTGGTAAGGTGAGGCATAATAGTGAGGAGGAAAGGGCATAATGGTGAGCTCCAGAAAGCTGTTTTGGGTCTGTTTGGGGTGAAGTAAGTTGGCCAAAGGCAGAGTGAAATGGAAGTTCATTGTGGGATCCTCATCCTTTTTCCCCAGTGAAGAGATCTAGAAACATAGCTGCTTTCCCATTTATGGGCAACTAATTTCTCTGTCTGTGCAAATCTTCACACAGAAACAATGGCTATAGAAACTTTTATTTATTTATTTATTTATTTATTTTAGATGTAGAAAATGCCATGCTTTATACTCCCCAAATTGGTCATGCTGCTTTTGTAAGGAAGGTGTGGCCCTGTGGCCCTAGGAAAGATGATGAGAGTGGTTGACAGCTGCTATAACCACTCACCCAGCTCATAGCTGTCCTTTTCCAAGGCTCTCAGAAAGAAAGGGTAGTGGGTGCAGAAGATGAGCCAAGAGCTGTCCTGTTAGGCTGAGTGGGTTGGAGGGCTGTGGATTAGGCACCCCTTACCTGAATGACAAAGGTTTGCGCATGCAAATTGTGCTAGATAATGATCCACGTATTTAACCTCTTGAAGAAAAGTAAATCTCAAGTTTAACTCTTTCTGAGGGGGAGAAAATTGTGTTTGATAATAGAAGGGCAGCTGCCTTAGAGCTAGGCTGGGGGAGCTGCTTAGTGGTGCACAGCAGCACTACAGCAAAGTTAAAGATTAGAAATGCAAAACCCCTGACTTTATGCATTTAAAATGCTGTGTGTGTGGGAAATTTGGCTAGCCCTTCTTGGGTTTGATCACTGTAGCATGTTTATTTTTGAAACCTCAGAGGGAGGGGTTTTATCCCTGCTATCCTTTGGAGGAAAGTGGGAATCTTTTGTGGGCTTGGGCTATTAGCTCTTTGAGAACCCAGGTTTGGTCCAGTGTCAACGTGGTGTAGTTTTTTTGTAGTGATGGGTGAAACCTTGTGCAATTTGTTAGGGGAGGTCAGGCCCCCTTGGTGCACCCCCTGGCCATGGTGTAAATTTTAAGAGTCAGCAGTGGTGTCTTGGATGTCTGGTAACGTGGCCGGCACGTAGGCTGCTGGGGTGAGCCTGCTGGCCGAGCAGCTCCCCATATGTTCCTGTCAGTCAGGGAGCAGATTCCTCCCTGGGAATGAGGAGGATGGGCTTCCTAAAATGGGCACAACAACTGGCCCTGCCCAGCCTTGCCCTCTTCTCCCTGCTGCTCACCGTCCTGTGTAACAGAGTTAATCCCCCTTGCCGCCCCCAGTTTGACTGGAACAGCTGAGGGGGACAACCCACCGGCCTAAGGCTGGGGCAGTGGAGGCCATTCCAGTGCTCAGCTCCCCCCGCCAGCCCTGGTTCCGGCAGCTGTCCCTGCTTGCCTCAGCTGGGGAGGGAGGGAGAAACGTTAAATGATATGGGCACACACTCCCTTGTGAAAGAGATCCCTTCAGTCTGAGATATCAGTGTGGCTTCTTCCCTCTCCCTCCCTCCTTCCCTGACACCAAAGGTTTTTACTATGCTAATCCCAGCACCTGTCCCTGCAGAGGACAGCAAGAAGGGTATGGTGGTGGGGGGAGGAACAGTCCCATATGTTTTTCCCTGTCCTGGATTGGGAGTGTTCCCTCTGACGCACCTAGAGCCCAGAACATATGCTCTTTTCAGATCCTTAATGCTGTTTGCTTCCTCTTATCCCTGGCAGCAGTGGCTGCAAAGATCCTGTGTCCCCCTCTTCCTGGCAGTTACTCTGTTTGCTGCCGGGGAATCGCAGGACACTCCTCAGTTGAGGCTTGCAGGGCTGTTTTCAGTAGAGGATTTCTAATTTTAGGAGCCTCTGCCGCCTATGGTTGAGTGCTGCCTTGCTGGATCCCAGAAGAGGGGCTGAGCTGTGCCGAGCCAGGCAGCTCCTTTTTATTTTCAGCTGAGCTAGTGTCAACCTGAGTGGCCCCAGAGGCCTGAGTCAAGCACTGCGCAGGGTTGCCAGAGTCCTTCCCACAAGGCTGAAAGACGGAGACTCGGATTTGAAGCTTCCAGTCCTGTGTCCATTTGGCCTTTAGCTGGAGGATCTTCGGCTATGTATGGTGTGTATTGTATGGATTACCAATACCCAGTCGTCCAGGTAAGCAAAAGGACAGTGGTGACTTTAAAGAGTTTTACTCTCTATGTTGTTTGGACAAAGCTAGAGCTTACATGCTGGTTTTGTAGAAGGACACTGCTTCCAAGACGGGCTTCTTGTGTCCCAGGCCTCTGGCCAGAGACTCTGAAGAGGGCTTTGAAGCTCCTGCACCAGAGCAGTGCCATTTGATACTTTTTAACTCCAAGATTTGTCTTGTTTGAGACTTGTGTATTTTGGTTTGTGTTTTTGGCCTTTTTCTTTGATTGTTTTTTCGTAGGGGGGGCTGAATTGACAGCAGTGCCGTGCTCTGTAAACTAGTGTGTTCTTGTGTATCTAACTGCATTGTCGGGGTGCATGTGACTTGTACGTGTGATTTCAGCCTGTCCCACAGGGATGCTGAGCCTCCCAGGGCAGCTCTTCACCTATTGTCCTCCCTCTTCCAAAATCACCCACAAAACCTCCAACAGTCTCATTTGTCATGTTATTGCTTTTGGAGGTCCAGAGAGGATGTGTAGGGCGAAAGGAACGGGTTAGTTTGAGAGCACCGCTTGGGGCTAGGCAAAGCCTGTATTGCAGCCTCAGCTGGGGTAGGGGGCTATATTTGGAGCACACGTGAGATTTGCTGGCCCAGCGTGTGGAGTCTTGGAGAAGACTGAGGCTGTATGGGTCAGGCTCAAATACTTTTGGAGCCAAGTGAAAGATTATGTTCTCTAGGCAGTCCTTGGCTATTCAGCGTCAGCACTCCATATCCTTAGAGGCACCAGGTTTTTCCGGAAAATGTGAAATGTAGACTAGTGGCTCAAGATTATCTATGGTGAGATACATCAGATAGCCACTAAATAGTATTTTGTTCGGTTACCCTTTATCAGGGGTTTTATTACCCACATGAATAGAATCCACCAGCAGAAGTGTGTCTTTTGGTTGTTAAAGATTTGTTCCTGATAAATTGGTTCTTTGCGCTTGTATTTCTTTTTTCTTCCCTCTGGCCTTGGTCCAGCTGGCAGGTTTGCTCCATCTAAACTTGAGCCAGCACAGAAATGCAGGTAATGGAATGTTAAAATTGAAGGCTATGCTTGCTTTCCACCCTTAGCAGGGTGGTAAATAAGAGGAAAAGAAGAAAACATGTCCTGAAACTTCCTGAAAGCAAGAGTTTGGGGACTCTTCCTAGTTCCATGATTTCTATGAGTGCTAAACTAACCCAAGCATTTAATAGTGTACATGTAGGCTACTTAGTCAAACTTGAAGTTAGTTTTTCATCTGTGCTGTCCTCAGTGTCATTTCAGCGGCCTTGTCCTTTGGCCTGCTGCATAAACATCCTTCTGCAGCTTCTTTTCCATTAGGATTTGAGTGGTAGGAGCTAACCAAAAACCGTTGTGTACATCTGTGCAAACACACAGGAGAATATTAAAGAGTGACAGACATGCTCAGGTGGGAGCAAGGAGCTTTGCCTGGCATGATAAGGATTATCAGCTGTGCCCTGGCACTGCAGAGACAGACTAGTTAAATTTGCCCATAGTTATTTCAAAATGCTACTTCTACAGCACAGTAACAAAGTTTTGATGCTTATGTGCCCATGATGCATGAGAAACAGTAAGAACTCATAAGTATTGGCATCTAAAAGTGTTCTGAATACATTGCCTTCTTGAATAAATGCTGTAAGTAGGAAGGGGTGATTTCGTGGCTCTGAGCTATGTGTTCTTCAAGCTTCCAGCCTTCAGCTCTGCTCATTCTTTTCTGTTCTTTTCAGCAGCAAGATCTGCAGTTTGGGTTTTGGTTGTGCTTAGTAGAGGGTGGCAAACTGTGATCGTAAATTCAGGAGTGGTTCTATGATTCTCGTGTAGAAGCCAAGTGGAGATCCACCAAATTATTCTGCATGGCCATGACACAACATCTGAACCCCTATCCCTCTCTGAGGACAGATGAGTTACAGAGATTCACCAGGTTTTTTTTAGGCCTTGTTCATTATCAGATATTGCTCTTTGGTCCATTAGAACCCAAGACAACAAAGATCTCAAGTGTTGACAGGTCTGGTCATGTTTTGCATGGTGTGTTTTAAGCATTTGAAACTCTGTATCAGATGTTCTTTTTTGGGTAGTTTTGCAGCAGAGGGAACTCTTGCAGACTTCGGTTTCTTGTTGCCTGAGTGCATCCACTGAAAATTGGGTCTTTTCTCTTGTACAACAGGAGCAAAGGTGGATATATTCCAAGCACGGGGGAGGAGATGCTTTCTGGCCCACAACGGAGATGAAAGAGGGAGACCAGCAGTAGATTACATTGAAGGGAATTCCACTCTGCTGGAACATGAGCAAAGCAGATGTACCAACTAGGTGGTGGGAGGCAGTGCAAGGGAAGGCTCAGTGCATGGTTGGGCACCTCATTTTTCTTAGAAGACTCTTTCTGATGGCAAGTGTTTCTAGAGGTTCCTCAGGTGAAGGCTAAATGGAGTAGAAATGGTGATGTTCTGGTTAACAGTAGTGGGATGATGTCCAGAAGGTCTGTGCTACAGCCCTAGATCTGGGACAAGAAGATGCTACCTCATGGCACAGACAAGACTGAGTGAACACAACAGTTAAAGTACTTAAGTGGAGAGAACAAGGAGATTATCCTGAGTCTGGTGAATGAGATGCACGCTGCTGAAACCTGGTTCTTTGTCATGTCAAAGGTTTAAGGAGGTCACTGTGTTTTTTGCTGCTTTTAAATGGAATTTATACTTGACCTAAAACTGTGCTCCAGAATCTCAGGTGTAATAGGGGGAGCAAAACCAAATCCATTCTTTCCCTGGTTTTGCAACATTGCTTTTAGACATGCAGTATTGTAACTTGCAAGTTACCAGAGAGGATATCACAGAAGAAGGTGGACTCTGACTCAGAGGCCTGTGGGCTACAGCCATGGAGGCCGGCTCCCTTCCAGAGGATCCCACACCACAGTTTGGTTGTGTCGGGTGGATGGCCCATGGCTCTCTGCCTCCGTGTGCTGGTGGCATGTATGGGCTTCTGGTGTCTTGGTCGCCTGCTTTTCACAACAGAGGAGGGACACACACTCCTGCTGGCCTGCTGAATGAGGAGAGAAAGGGCAGGGGAAGGAAAAGAAGGGAGGGAGACAGAGGTCAGTTTCCAGCAAGTGTAATTGGGAACCTGAAAAGCATTGTGGGTCAGCATGGGCTGCCTGGAGAGCAGTGCTGTGGCAGAAGCCCAGGGAGCAAAACCACTGGACTTTTTCCTTTTTTTTGTGTGTGTTTTTTTTTTTTAATGTAAATTATAGCTGGGCATATGCTTACAAGCAATACATGGGGATGCAAGGTGTTACTGTGCTGTAATTTGGCTTCTTTGCTGCTAAAGCTTGGGGAGTCTCTTGAGTACCAGGTGCCAAGAAGAGATATATTAGAAAAAGATACATTAAAAGCACAACTTGCCTGAGCTGGTTTTATCTCTGCATCATGAGCACTGGAGCATCAGTACAGTCTTCCTGTCTAACTGTGGGATTGGCAGACCTGGGCTCAGCACTGTCTGTGGGTTTCCATGGGTGCAATGTTGGGAAAAATCAATCAGAGCATCTCAGATCCTGTCTGGCAAATGGGGTAGCAGTGTATCACTCTATTTTACAGGGTCGCTGAGAGAACACATGCTTTCAACCGTGGCGTGCTCAGGTGGTCAGGGCCAGATGCTTGCTGAAGATAAATGGGAGGGAAAAAAGCAAGCTGGGAAGGAGTCCAGCAGTCTCCAGGTTTTATGATTATAGAGGTGCAGATCCTGGCACGGATACTGCTTCCGGTTCAGCCAACACATCGTGTAACCCACGCGTTCTCCCTTTTGTGGCAGGAGGGAGATCTGTGAAAGACTGACAGCTATCTCTCCAGCATCCTCCAGCAGGGAGATGCTCTCTCCCGCCTGCTGAGGCTTAGGCGGAGGCCTAGGGCGCTGGCAATGCTAGGTGCGGAGGAGCTCGAGCCGGCCGTGAGGTTTGCCGGCCGAGACCGGCGCTGCACGGGGCCACCCACCTTCGCTTTTGTTTCCAGCTCGCGTCTGTTCCTTCGCCGAGCCTCCTGGTTCCCGGGAAGCAGTGGGGAGTCCCGGCGTGCAGGCGAGGTGGCGCCTCGCTGGGGCGGGGGGCGGCCGGGCCGTGCCAAGCCCAGCNAGGAACACGAGAGAAGAAAGAGAGGAAAAAGGGCTCGGGGAGCACCGCGCCGGCGAGGCAGCGCAGCGCAGGCACCCGCCGCCGCCGCCCGCATCCACGGGGCTGCAGCTTTTTTACTTAGTTGTTTTGTTTTTTTTTTTTCTCTCCTTTTAAAAAAATTTTTCCGTCTCCCGTGTGGCCAGCCTCCCCCATTTTGGTTTATGGAGAAAAAGAAAATGGTAACTCAGGTAAGGGTGGCGGGCGGGCCGGGCTCCGGCGGCTGCCCGCCCGGCTTTGTCTGGGCAGGGAGCGGGGCGTCCGGAGCGGTGCGGGAGGGAGCCTCGCCGCGCCGGGCACCTGCGGTGGGAGCTTAGGGGAGGGGGTTCCCGCGGTCTCCCTGCCCGGAGCAACCTCGCAGTGCCCTCTAGAGAGAGCGATGCTCGGGGGGCACGGGCTGGCGCTGCTTCGAGTTAGGCTAAACACGCCTTTGAACGGCTGATCCCGAAGGTGGACGTCTTCCCCGCTGCTTCTCCAGCCGGCTGCCGGTCACAGCGGGGCCCGGGAAGCCCTTGTAGGTAGCTGTAGGCGTGGGGCTGCCCGTGTCTTCCCGGGAGAAAGCGGCTGACGTTTCCTGAGGAGCGCGCCCAGGGCCATCGTGCATCCACCAAGGGGTTTTCATCGGACAGTGGTCGCCTTTTAAGGCTACTGTATGATTTTGGAATTTCCCCCCCCCCCCCGCCGTCATGGCATATGCAACTCGCCACCGGAGGGAGCGGGCAAAGGGACGGAGGAGTAGGAGAGCGGCATCGTGGAGCTGGAATCCTTTGGAGTTAGGCAAAGGCACATTATATAATGTCCCTGCAGTGCCTTGCAGAGCTGGAAACCTTTGGGGGATATTCCCAAAGAGGATGGAGGGAAGGACTCTCAGAGAAGGAACTTTCTTCAAATCTAGGTTTCACAAGTGCTTTTTTTCTGTAGAGCTTTGCAGCTCTATAGAGTAGATGCATACTGCCTTTTTTGCTTTCCTTAGCTCTGGCTGAAGCCCCCTTCACTAGCTGCTGCTGAGATCCTACATATCCCACTGCAAGGGGCAGCTCTTTTGCTGGTGTGCAACTCAGAATGGGTCTGCTGTGGGAAGTGACACCCTCTTTGACTCTTCTCTCATCTTGTGTTCATTGTCAGTGGCTGAAAAATAGGTCTCTGTCCACTCTAAAGGTATCTTCCCAAGCTCCTAAGCCCCACCTTCTGCTTCTGCTGTTTAGTCCCTTCCATTACAGATTCCTTATTATCTGGACCAAGACTTTCTGTTTGAGACAGAGGAGCTTTGCAGAAATCTCGTGGGGCTTTCTGTACCTCTATTTTGTTTAGCAAGTGATACTGGAAAGCTTTGTCTTTGTAGTCAGGATCCATTTGCGTTTTGCTGTGTGCTCAGAGCGTGCCTAGTCAGATGGAGGTGTGTGCCCCCTGAGCTGCAGGTTGAGGTGTGCACATTTTGGAGAGTTGTTCTACACAGCCTTGTGTTGCAGTGTGCTCTCAGCCACAGCCGTCACACTCGGACCCCGTGTCTGTGTGGTGCAGAAAGGTGCTGGGTCACCAGGACCAAGTGTGCATATATTGTGTCTGGGACTGAGCACCCTGGAGCGCGAGCCTGTTGGCTTGGGAATGTGCACAGCTGGGAAGGATGGGATTCTACTGGAGTGCTGGCTGAAACAGGGAATGGTATAAACTCATGTACAGGTTTAGGATATCTTAGTAAGCTTCAGGGAAATCTGTTTTCCAGAGAAGCTCTTAATTTACTGATGTGGGGAAGGAGGTATCAAGACTGTGCATTGTTGTATTGTTTGACCTTGAATTATGATTGTCTTAATAGCATATACTATTTAGCATAGGTTTTCAGGATTTGCACTGTATATTTATATGCTGAGATGCTGGAGAAGATGCATATTAAAAAAACAGTAGGAGAGGAAAACTTGGACTGTGTGTCACTTGGGGATCCAGATGAACGATGGATAGCCCTTGTACAGAGAGTTGAGGAAGACAGCACAGGTGAATTCAGCTCTAGCACAGTGCTGCTTTCAGGGGGATCATTTGGCTGCTAGGCTGGTCCTTAGCAGTACTTCACTGTTGCCCAAGAGTGAGGCTGAAGGAGCATGGCACATTCAAGACAATATCCCCAGCCATGTTATTCGTATTCTGCAGTGTTATTTGAAGCAGTGGAGTGCCATTACTTAAACCTGTGAACTTACTTCCTTGGGGCTCTGTCTCATTTATGAAAAGTAAATATGGTTGGTATGTTAAGCTGATAATTGCCACTGGGTGAATTCAACATTGCTACAGTCTTGCTCAGTTTAGTTAATTTTCCAGAAAACATTGCTTACCTGGTCTGAGTTCTCTTGTATTGTAGGGAGCAAGCTTGCTGTCTTCCTTGGAGATCTGGGAGATGAGCTTCTCTACAGGCATGACAAGCTGATAGAACAGAATAAATATGAGTGTGTGGAGTGACAAGACTAGAAACAGTGATGGAAAGAATGGGAGATGCTGGGAGGTAGAAATATGCTTGAACAAGGGGAAACAAAAATTGCTAATGAGAGTAAGAGCTCAGATTCATTAACAGAAAGTACCTTAACCATATCCCCCTTAATCCTAAATCAGTGAAAATGAGTGTTAAACGAGGCCCAGTACATTATGTACTAATTGCAGATAAAAGAGAGTCTTCTGTGGATGGGAATTATATGCTAAAAGGCTTTTTCTCTGTGGTGCATGGTGAGGTTGCTGGCTTGTGTGGAGCACAAAGCCCTCCCTTTCTTGGACAGCCCAGTGCCTTGCTGGCGTTTTCCTCCAAATCTGTTTCCCATCAGGGCTGGGAGAGGGGGAAGGTGTCGAGCATCTCAGAGTGGGGAGGGAGCTGCCGCCTCCTTAAGGGGTCCCCCCAGCCCATGTGGCAGCCAGCGTGTGTGTATGTGTGTGTGTGTGTGTATGTGTGTGTGTCCAGGCGCCTTTGTAATGAATCCCCCTGCCATTGTCTGCTCCCCTCCCCGCTCTCGGCAATGGAACCTTTCACCTGGGCTGCTGCCCGCTGGTGGGCCTTCTTCCAAGAAAGGAGGAGGAGGAGGAGGAAGGGCTGCTTGTGGTAATTAAAGCCAGACCTTGGAGAACTGCTATTTTCTGACCTCAGCACCCCGTTTTCCTTCTTTATCTGTCTTGAGTTCCCAGCTTTTGATGTGGGTGTAAGCAGAAACATCAGAAGGTCTGCTTTTGTGCAGCTGTAGGATCACCAGTCACCATTTTGTAGCACCATTTGAAGCATCTTTGCTGCCCTGCCTCTCAGCATGCCCTCTCTTGTCCCCCCCAAGCATCCCTTAGAGGCTCCAGCCAGCGCCGTTTATCTTGGCACGTGTTTGACTTGCTACACTCTGCCCTGGGCTCAGGGAGGTGATGGCGTTTGTGGCTTTGAGACTAATTTATGTCCTTGTTAAAATGAACCAGCAAGCAGTCTCATTTTTTCCAGGGATTTTCTTCCCTTTCCCTTCCCCCTTCTATAACCCTTTCCCTCCCAGACCCTATGTATAGCTGTGAGACAACTTGTGCAGCCAAAAGTTGCTTGCTCCGTCAGTGATTTGTTTTTTTAAATTAAGAAAACCCAACAATTGCGATGCTCCTTAAATGGAGATCTTATTTAAATCAGAGCAGCGGCTGACTCATTAAAGGCTGCACTGTCTCCTTTTCATTCCTCTGCCACATTCCCTTTCCCTGTCTTTCTCTACCTCCCAATTACAGTAATGGTGTGATAAAACGGATCTTTGTGTCCCATGTTGGGATCATGCAGGCGTGTGCAGTTGGAGGGAGGGGAGACAGGAGATGAGGAGCCCTGTCACGACAGCTACCTTGTGCTAGCTAAAAATATACAATGCATCCCATTACAGGAGACCATCCTCCTTTGTTTGAACTGTCTGCACGGGAGACTTAGTCCCAGAACAGCCTTCCCCCTCCTGTCCCCTTATGGCTGCTTTAGGTTCTATTCCCCTGCAGGCAAGCTGCATGCTGCAGGATTCTCCTGCTCCCTTAAAAGAAAGAATTAAAAAGAAAAGCTTTATCTGTGTGTGGTAGAAGGCCCTTTTTTTCCTCTTGGACTTCTTTTAGGAGTTACCATTTATTTCCCTGTCCCTTTTCATTGCTTTGAGGATTGTGTGTCCCTTTCAGTCCAGGTGTCCTTTTTGCTTGCTCCTTGCTTTGGTGTTATCTTGAAAATTGGCATGAGCTGTCTGAAGGGAATTGCTCTCTTCTCTGTCCATGGACTTCTGCTCTTCCCCTTTCTTTGCTGTTTGAGAAATGGTACTTGTTTACAGGGTATCTGACTCGGTGCCTATACCTATCTCCTAGTTTCTCACTCCCTTCTATTGTATGTCATAGGACTTCTCCTTAGTGCTGCAAGACACCGTGTCAGCATCAGGTTTGTGTGAGATAAGTCCTGTCCAGTCACTTTTCCAGGAGACTGTTTCCTGGGAATGTAAAGATTAATCTGCATCTCACTTTCCCTGATATTAGGACATAGTTGCTTGAGGTAGGGCTATGGGTTGTGTCTGTAACCATTATACTTAGAGATTTAACTGCTGGTTGAGAGGGGCTTACTCTTAAGGGCCTAAAAATCAGTGGGGCCTGTCAGAACCTGGTGAGTGTTTTTTAGTCTTTTCCTCTTTGCCCCCTGTGCTGAGCACTTTGAGATGCATTGGAGTAGAAGTGAACCACTGCAGGTACTTGTAGAGCTTCCTTGGGATGCTCTAGGATGTTTCCTAGGCAGGATGGAGAAAAGCAACTTGATACAGCACTGCCATTTCCTTGAGTCCCTGTCCTAGAAATAACCTCGCTGCTCCCTAGTGCATTTCTTCTGCAGGTGGTTATCCCCGGAGTTGAGAAATGAGGATGCCTAAGTTTGCTGTGATATTTGATTTCCAGGGCTGTGTAAATTTAACATACAGTTTTAATTGTATTTTAAGAACTATTAATTTATGAAGTATCTGGATCAGTGAAGAGGTTGTAGTGAGCTACAAAAAATTACAAAAGTTCAAGGTTGCAAAGGAGGGAGGCCCTTAAAACCACAACATCTTTCCCTCCAGGTTATTAATTCATGATGCAATGGCTCCATTGCATTTAATTAGTATTGACCAGCCTTCTACTATAAAAATCTAACACCAGTGTAAGAGGGATCTGCAGTGGGTATCTTGGTATGTGGTGTTTCTTAGACATGGATTCTGGTCTTTCTGACTGCTTCGGGTAAAATGTTCCTTGTTCCTGTTTTAGATCCATTTCCAGCCGATGATGTGTGCAATTGGCTGCCCCTTTGCAATGAGTTCTTTAATGTACTTACCTCCCAGCTCGAGTCACAGACTTTACTAAGAGGCATTCTTTGGAGGTCTGAGTACCAGGGAGGAGATAGTTAATTTGCCTCAGTCTTCTCATAAATACTATTTAAAAGGATGTAGTCAGTATTATTTCTGTCAGCCGTGTTCCCTGGAATCAGAGTAGAGAAATGTTAATTTTCCTACCAAAATATTTTGGTATTCTCCTGTAGAGTCATTTATGATCCTCTACTGTGTGGCATGTTTTTTTGCTGGGCTGTTGGAGGCAGTGCTGTGACCAGGGAGGGCAGGACATATATAGGCTGGTTTTGTAGGATTCATAGAAGCCAGAGCTCAACTGGAAGCTTTTGGAAAAAACAGCGTGTTTTACTTGCATAAAAGAAAATGGGACAAATACTGTTCAACTGTGTGCTTTGCTTAATACCTGATTTTTTTTTTTCTTTGCAAAACTGTTCATTAAGCAATATTATTCTTAAACTGAATTGAGAGTGATCAAGATAGTAATGGGGGAGGCATTTAAATTCCAGGTAATTTCTGTATTTCAAGTTGGGAAAGAAACCTTCATTTGTTCTCTTTATTTCTGTGGCTATTTATGATGCTCTTTAATCACATGTTTGTATGCTATTTTTTTCCCTGAGAAAGAAAAGAAAAAACAGCCAACCCTCTAACCGTCCCCATCAACTTCAGTGTATGTGGCACCATGATGACCCCTGCAAGTTATCAGTGGCAGAGTTTGCCATCCCAGATACAACCCACAGACCTCTGCCACTTTGACTGACTATGTAATTAGCTGTCATTTTCTGTGCAGGCCAGCTTGATCAGTGTTTGCCAGTTGGTTTTGTCTATTTGCTGACAGCAGAGGAATGGTCACGTTTTGCAATATTAGGCTCTAGTTTAGGCTTTAGGGGTGCACACTAGTATGCACATTTTCCCCTCTCTTCCATCTCTGACTGACCTCTCCTGCCTCGCCTCTGCCCTCCATCATTGGAGGATGGATGCTTCTTCTTCCTCTCACTGTGTCACCATGATCCATGATCAGTAGCTTGCCCCATACAAGCCATACCGTATCCATACTGTCCCAGTCTCTATTCCGCTCTCTTGTTTTGGCAGACTACTACTTTATCTTGATCATTTCAAGCTTCTCAGCTAATTTTTAGACCTGCTTATTCTTTGCTTCTCTTCCTCCCTGTCCTCGCTACAGTCTCTTTGTCAAAGACTTTTTTTAACTCTCCACCCTCTGCCTTCATTCCTCATTTTGTTTGCCTTCTCTGCTCCTATTGCAGTCATACTTCTGTTCTATCTATTTGCTCCCTGTCACTGCCTGTGCTGATAGTGCTCAGGCTTCTTGTCTCAATTAAATTTTCTTCTGCTGCACTTACAGGTCTGTTTCTTGATCTTTTGGATTTGAGGTGGGTAACTGCTCCTTGATGTTACATCATGCCTGCAGAGGAGATGGTGCAAAGTACTGGAGATGGATCGTTTCACTGCTGTCAGTGATCTCCAGACCTAGCTCTGACAGGGCCAGTATCTCCTGTGAAGCTGTGGATGATCTCCAAATGAGAGAGAACATGAAATCACAGAAAATGGGTTGCAAGCAGCACTGCCAGCCCCCTTGACAGCATCTTTGTTTCCTGTTAGAATAAACAACATCTAAACTATTCCTGATAGCAAGTAACCTGCCTTAAAAGCATTTGCAATGCCGCTGCTGGCCCTTCTGAGCATTGCTAAGTGTTTCTTAGTATCTAACATAAAGCTTGTTGCCACCATTTGTTTTTTCTGTGAGGAGTATAAAGAATGGATTGTTTCTTTCCTTCTTGGCAGGTTTTGCATACTGTTATTTCTTTCTTTTTTGCCTTTTAGCCTTTTTTGACCATTGCATATGGCTTTACTATGAGATTTAGTTGATTAAATGTAAGACAGGTGCTGTTATTTTCCATACTTTTGTTATAATGTTGGTCAGATCTTGGTGGCTAAATATAGATTCCTGAAATGCAAATTTGTCTGTTAAATAAGAAATTCTCTTAGACTTTCCAAAGTCTGTGTGGTGGTTTCCTCCTCCCTTAATCATAAACAAGACAAAATATGCCCCCTACTTTTTTCTTGAGCTGGTTTGCTATGGTTTAAGTAACAAAAGAAGTCACCAACTCCAAAATCAATTACAGATAGCGTGAAAAAAATTTCAGTTTGAATGGTATCTTGGAATTTTAACAACTGAAAACTGAGTCCTCAAATGGGAAGTAACCAGCCTGGCTCTATCAGCCCTGGCTCTAATGGAGATTTTTACCCCAAGTAGTCTCTAAATACCGAACTGGAATTGCACTCCAAGTAGCCTGTAATCTGAGGGTACATGGATACACCAAGAATGTCCAAGTAATTGCACAGGTAATCCTTCTAGCTTCTGAAATCTGCCCTCAGGCTGGGAGTCTTGAGTATGGTTAAAACCCTCTGAACTGTCCTCCTGGTTACCCTGCTTAAAATTCATAGTGTCTGCAGTTGTGGTCCTGTGGAGTTTAGGATTTCTCTGTGCTGTATGTAAGTCCTGGTCTCCATGAGTTACCTGACTTGGAGGGCATATTTGACTTTCAGATAATTGCTTTTGATTAGCCAAGATGTAGATAATCAGGGTTTGACCTATGCAGTGCATAGACCATCATTCACCTATCAGGCCTCACTGAAGCTCCTTATCTAGCCCTATGCTCTCCCTCCAGTCCTAATAGCAAAACCTGCTTTAAATTACTTTAAAAGATTGATTTAAAAATGCCTTGAAGTGAAGTTTGGATTTCTTAGATAGTATTAGTCCTCCTTTGTCTAGTGTACACTCCCTGAAGAGTGAAACCATTAATTTGATTTGTTGTTTGTAGCTTTTCTCATTTTTGCCATGGCATCATATGAAAGGAGGTTATCAAAACTGAACAATTATGCAAAGTACTTAGAAATATTAGAGAGCAGGAGTAGGAAAGACTTCTGTTTTTCAGTGTGTGTTCCTTCCTACTTCGTAAAATTTGGTTGAGATAAATAGGGCAACAAGGGAAAGGATTTGAGTTTCTACAGGCATAGTTTTAAATCTATCTAAACTGAAAAAGGATCCTTCTAGCATGAATCAGGAGGTAGAGGAGGAACAGCATGTTAATTTGGTGAAATTAGTGAATTAGTCAATTTGTTGACTGTTGATTGACTATAAAAAATTGTGCTATGTTAGCTTTGCTTCGTGCTCAAATATTTAATGCAGATTAGTTTGCTTTATATTTCCCTTTTGCTTTTCTTTTTGTGTGATGCTGTTTAATGTTGCTACATTTGCTTTGCAAATCCTTTCTCAGGTCTGTTTTCCACCCTGTTCCAGGGGAAAGGGAGGAAAAAGTGATTCTAGGAGTCCCTTTCTTATGAGTTTGGTTGGGGAGGTGTTGATACTTTTTCAGAGTCACATTAGACTGTGATGGAGCCAATCTATGGCAAAGAGTGTAGTGTGGTGAGATAGAGGAATGAGGAAGGTGGTGACTGAAGGCTGTGGTGAGAACTTTGGACAGTTCCTTGCTCCGTGTGTCCTTCACAGGGACATGGGTGACAGACTGTGAATACACTAAAGTGTGACTGATGAGGAGGTGTAGTCAAGGAGGGGCTGACTCTCTTGGTGGCAGAAAGAATTTAGGTCATCCAAAGCCAATTGCAAACCTTCATCCTAAGAGAGTTTTTCAGAGGGACTCCAGGTCTTCCAAGCCTCTTTTGATCAAAATATGCTGCAAGAGGGGTATGAGAGAATGAATTTATCTGGTAACATGGACTTCTGAAGGGTGGAAAAAATACTGTACTTCATCAGAAAACGAGACTTCTGAATACTTTTTCTTATTCAGTGAGATTAATCTAAATCGGGCTTAAGCAGATTAAAGATCCATGAACCGTGTTCTCCGTCAAGTCTGAAAACTGTAGCTTTGAGCAGCCCAATGGTGACTTTGGCCTTAGACAAAGTCAGGGTCTTCTAACAAGCCCTGCTGTGAGGAGGTAAGAAAGGCAGTGACTTTACTGTCCCTTTCAGCTCAGCTGTGGTTTCTTGGGGACATTTTTTGGTTATTGTTAGGAGTATTCTTAATTGGTTTTGATAGTGAGCTGCAGGAGTTTACTGCAAGTGTTGCACGGAAGTCAAGAGAAAGCTGCACAGAAGGCTGCAGACCCAAGCAACTCCGTTCAGATCCGTGCCTGCCTGGCCCTCCTGCCTGCCAGCTTCAAGCCTCCCTGCTTGATTAATGGCAGGGGTCCTGCTTGGCAGCTGACATGGCCAAGAGCACATCTCCCAACCAGACCTCTGCTTAAAGCAGAAGTGTGTAGAAAGCCAGTGACTTTTTTTTTCCCCTCAATGGGTGGGTAGGAAACTTTGAGCTGTGTTATTTGTGACAGAGAATAGCTAGAACTGAGTAACAGGGATTTCCTAATGTTTTGGAGGCACATAGAGGAAGATAAATTTCATTCTTCTAGGGCATTTGTAGAGAGCTGTAGTGGCTTTCAAAAGTGTAGTAGGCCTCTAGGTTAGCTGTGAGGCATTGTGTGTCACTATACAGTTATTCTGAGATCCTCCTTGTCCTAAATCTAGGTGAAACTAATCTGGTGGCAGAAAAGAACCATGTGTGATTGACATGGTTTAAGTGCAGAGTTGTGATGAGCCTCCTGGCTACTGTTCGGACAGTCCTGGCAGAAGACTGTTTCCCATAGCCAATCATAAAACCTTAAAATCATAGAATGATTTGGGTTGGAAGTGGTCTCTAAAGGTTATCTAGTCCAGCCCCTCTGAAACAAGCAGGGACATCCTTGAGAATTCAGCTGTGAAGTGATTTGGAAATTGACCTTCAGCTGTCTGTCCCAAATTTCTGCCAGGGGGTTACTGTGCCTATGTGAGCTGCTCCTGTGCCCCTATGTGAGGTCAGCTGTATTAGAAGTGCATGGAGACAAGTCTGTTGATTACGTGTGATATTGGTAGTACCCAGCAGAAGCAGAGCACAAAGCCTTTCCCTTTGTGATCAGCTAAGATCAGCCATGACTGTAAAAAAAGGGGTGGTCCTTGTGCCCTGTGGTGCCAAAGGCTGAGATACTGAAAAGGTTTTATGTCCTAGACATGCAAGAGGAAGCTAAAAGAGCAATTCTCAGCATAAAGAATTTAAAGGAAGTTTTTCAGATGTATCAGTCTTCCTGTAAATCATCTAGTGGATGTTGAAGGCCTAACAAATCAAGGACACTTCTGTTAACAATGAATATATTGGCTGCTGTGGGCTACTACTCATGCTGTTGTTGGCCACTTTTGAACATAAACGCTTCCTAAAAATTTAATAGGACAGAAATAAAGCTCAGTTTGTGGTGATGGGCAGTTCAGATCCCATCAAACGAGGCAGAGTTAAAACCAAGTGTTGAGGGCTCGTGCCGAAGGGCATTTCTCAGGTTTGACAGTGATGTCTGTGGGCTGTGCTGGCCCACCTAGGGGATGAGACCATGGAGCTCATACAGCAAGCTGGGTCTTTAAATTCCCAAGTTGAATGTGTCGGGTTGCAGACAGACATCTGTTTTCAAAGAGCAGGAGAGGAGCTCGTAGGGCAGAGCAACCACCTGACTGTCTGTTCCATGCAGTAACTTCAGACTGCGTAGAAATTATACCAGTTCCTTATGTCCTCATTGCTTTGCATTGAAAAGTCTACATCTTCAAAATTCTTTCAACATCTTTCAACAATTCTTCCGCTTTCTTCTTGTTTCAGTTAATTGGGCTCATTCTTAATGCGGCGAGGATTATCATCTGGACCATTTACTTGTGCTGCAGGACGTCCTTCCTCCCCCACCTCAGTGTTACATGTTTCACACATTGTATCTCTTAAAGGAGGAGGTAGCTCCTCTGAAAATTAGAAGATAGGTGGAGTCTGACCAAATCTTGCGGTGTTTTAGGTCAGCTGTCAGTGATAGTAACTTGATCTATGGCAAATCTTTCCCTCCCTCTCCCCAGGGTGCCTGCTCTGCCCTTTGCATGCCAGTGAAGCTGATATGATCCAAATTAACTTTTTCATCTGTCCGCATTTATTTTCTGAGTCGTGAGAGGTCCTCAGGAGCCATAGAATTAAATATTGTTTTCCTAACACTTTTTCAATGGTATTAAAAAGTGTATTTTTTTTATTGCATGAGATCAGATGCTGATTTTTTCCATGTTAACATGCTGCTGGGTATGCAGCGCATCATGGGAATAACACGGAGCTGCACAGTCAGCAGAGGAGTGCTCATTATTTTGATGTCTGCTGTAAAATGGTGGCTCCTGCTCTAAATTACTTGGTGAGGTAATTCTCATCTTCCAAGATGTTTTCCTTGCTCTGTGTATGAGGTCTTTCAGTAAGATAGGAAAGTACAAGGTGTTTTTTTGGGCCAGGTTACATTTGACTTCCACAAGTGGATCCTTTAGTTTCAGTGATACTTGAAGGACAGCTGAAGTGATAGTTAGAAGCAGAGATGTGAAATCCCAGGACTCACTGCTGGCAAAGCAGCAGGATTGTTGTCAGTCTCTGAATTACACTGCTGTGACTGCTATTTTATGCTTTTAATGTAAACAGCATCTTCTTGGTAGTGTGGCTGGTGGCCAGTCTTAACCAAGGGATACTGCTGCTCTTTCAGAAGCGGAAGGGACAGAGGGTGGCAGTACCTATTCAGTAGGCAAGTACTCTTGAAATGCTGCCTGGAAAGAGGTTTTGCTATTTGACAGTTCAGTCCTTCACTTTGGCAGAATTTCATGCCACAGAGGAGGAGCATAAGAGTTATTTCATTAACATGAAACTGGCCGTCCCAAAAAGGCTGTCCAGCACTTGGGGGCTGCCTTGGTCTCTTCCCTTGGCTATGAGGACCAGGGAGGAAATAGCAGGAGCTCTGGCTTGTGGTAGAAAACTCATGGAGTGTGCTGCAGGGCCCTTCCTGTGCGTAGCAAAGACCTGGCTGTTCTCCTTCAAAGGTCTGAAAGCAGCTGAAATGAGACTGCAGGGGAATTTAGCGATTTAATCCAAGACTGCATCTGCAGACCTTGCTGAGTTGTTGCATATCCTTGCACACTCCCTGCTGTGCCCGAGCCATGACAGGGCTGAGCCATTTGGTGCCCAGCTTGTACCTTGAGCTGGGCCAGGATCCAGGTATGAAGAGTGTCTTCTTGTGCAGTCCAAGAGACACCTTTGACAGCATGTGACACATTGTGATTGCCGTTTGGTTACCATCATCTTTTAAAAGATGGTCCGTGGGTGCCAGGAAAGGCAGAGATTACTCTCTTTCTTACTGTTAATTAAAGCTTTTACCTGGGAAGGAGATGCCATGGTGCGACTCAGTTAGCCAGGGCAGACTAGTGTGTGTCTCATTCAGGATAACCCTTTGGCTGCTGTTTGTGAAGGCGTCTTTTTGGCTTCCTTTCACTCAGAGTAAGTGTATTTGTTCTCTGAAGCCTTCTCCATATACTATGTTAGCAGCAAATACCTTAAATCTTTTGAATCTAGGTAGATACGCAGTGGAAGTTGCTACAAAAGATCTTTTTTGAGTCTGGCTGCAGGTTTTGTGGCCCTATAAATTTGTCACGGAATAAATGTCTTTATATGTGATTTTGATTTTCTGCAGAGTATTAGGTACCCCCTGAAATTATCTTAAAATACTAAGAGATTTAGAGATGAGAGCATAGCTAAGGTTCTACTTAAAAACTCGCAGCTTTTATCACTGTCATAGTCAAAATAGCTTCCAGTACATGAATGATAAGCAGGTGATAGCTGAATAAATGAATGGGTTTTCTTTTACATCCTAAACTTGATTACTAGCCGATTTTATTTGTGCCAGTGATGGCCAAGCTGTGTACATCTGTTAGCATCCTGCTGAGAGGCCAGTGGAGCTGCTCGAACCCAAGAAATGCCTGAATAAATTCACTGCTGAAATTAAGGGAAGGGAGTAAAGTCAGATTTGTGACTTGTAAAGATATGTGATGTGGGGAGTAAAGACAGATTGTCACATACTGTTTCTCAACCAGGTGCTGGTTGAACTTTGAGTTCGGTGATCTTAGGTTTTTTTCTCTTTTAAGATGCAATATTAAAAGATTTAAGACCCTATGGGGTCTTCAAGCAAATTCTTTTCTTCCCGAATATGAGCTCCCAAGAGTCAGAAGCTCCAGGAGAGGTGAAAGCAAAGTATGAGCTAGCTGTGTTCTGCACCTCTGTGGAAAGCAGAGTACTTTGTTATTTTTTCACAGGTGTTTTTGCTTGTTTGGAAAGTAACTGGAGCTGTGCTCATGAGTATTTGAGGCTGAAAGGTGCCCGTTGAGGGCTGGAGGGAAGTAGGGCCAAGGAAGGGCAGGCGATGTGGGAGCGAGAGGGGCAGAACAGGGAGCGTTCCCAGCCCTGTGTGGTTGTCTCATCTCTCTTATAGTAGTAGACTTGTTATTGGGATGAATGTGCTCTGAAATATTTATTACCCTGTTTAAATATTCATTGCAGCAAAGGCAGTACAGCCTGATGGCAGCAATGGATCCTCAATGGACGGGGGCCACAGCAGTCCCTGGCATTTCCTTTCAGCAATATGATAAAAATATAATTAAAAAAAATAAAATTGGGCATTCCCCCACTGCAAGATTAATGGGAGCCCCCAAGCGTATGTTGCAGTGTTTCCTCTTCGTGCCAGAGACTTGTATTTGCTCTCAGGCTCATATGCTGGGGTGCTACTCTTGGTTGCCAGATGCTAATGCTTTTATTTCTAGGCCTGTATACTGGAGTGAGTGGCTTTGTTTAGCCTGACACTGTGAGTATGAAAGGGGATGTACAGAAGGGCAAACTGACTGGTTGAAAGGGTTTAAGTTTTGCATAGCCTGTGTTTTTGTTTTTCTGTAGGTGTGCAAGGAGGGGGGAGAAAAAGGACCTTTAATGCACTTGGCTGTGGAAGGTGGGGATCTGCTGAGAATTACGAAGGGGTAAACTTCTCAGGAACTCATGTAGTAATATATTAAGGGAGCTGCAGATGCTGATAGGCATGCCCTGACATGAGATGCTCTTATATCAATTCAGCTTTTAAGGTTTATTGATTTAGCTTCAGTAAAATAGAGCAGTTTAAAAGTAGGACTGCCAGTGATATGCAATAGTTTAATGTGAGTATTTTGCATGTTGCTACTGTTAAACCAGCACATGCTTTATGTGTCCTAGAGCACTGATGTGGTGGTGGCAAGGGAGAGCAGCATGTTTCCAATGGTGCTACTGAGTGTGGGGGCTGCAGGAGCTGCTTTAGTGATACCCAGTCCAGGAAGAGGCACTTGAAAGGTGGTCAGATGTGCCGCTGACCTCGAGCTTTACCTGCAAGCTGTGCGGGTGGCCTGTATAGGGAAGAAGTCTGTATTGGTTCATGGTTACAGCAAGAATGTGGTAAACATATATTAGCTGGAAGGCCCGGGGAAAAGAAGCTTTAAAAGGATTTTGTAACAATGGGAAAATCTTTCCTGAGATGCTCGACAAATTCACTGAGTATGAACCAGCTTTATGCTGGCTTACGTGGGGATGCTGTAGAAGTTGAGTACAAGTGAAGCAGGTAGTGGCAATAGCATATGTTAAATGTCCGTGTAGCCTCTTGTTCTGGGATGAAGTGGCATTTCAGGTGCATTTCAAAGTTGTGCTTAATGTAGCATAACTGTGGGCTGCTGTGAGAAGAACAGTCCCCCTTGTCTCTGTGCCCTGGCCATGTGCTCAGCCTCCTCACTGCTTTGGGCATTGTGCTTAAGCAGATATAAAGCGAGACAGTTGAGTTTATGACCAAACAGATGACTATGGCTTGGATTAATTTTCTGGCAATGTCTGTGGCATGACTGGATCTCACAGCAGCCAGGGAGGGGAAGCGCAGCCCCTGATTCCAAGGCCAGTTGATAGTTTGTCATGTTAGGTGGTACACGAAACTGCACCTATACTTTTCAATAGCTTGTTCCTCTCTGTGAGGTGAGGTCATTATGCTTATAAATGTGTATGCTGCTTAGTTTAATCAGCTTTAATATATGTGCATTGACTTCCACCAGTTCTTGTTAGCTTTCCAGTCCTATATTGTCCTATAGATCTAGCTTTAGATTATCTCTTCTGGCTATACGTGCATTGTAGGCCATTATGTTTCACTCAGGTACCTCTGTTTTGGGTGACATAATGTTTTCAGCGCAAAGACAGGAAGAGATTAAAAAGACTGAATCCTTCTCACCAGCTGACTTAATGACTGTCATTTAGAAATCAGTAAACAAAATGAACCGGTGTCATTTACCAGAGCTGAATTTATCAGACTCAGCTTTTGGCTATCACTTTTCTTGATTACTTTTTTCATTAGATTCAATATTATTAGCATCTACTTTATTTTCCTCACAATTAATATACTTTAATAAAATAATCAGTTACTACTTAGTTTTTTTAAATGATAAGCAAAATAAGTTGGACTTTTCAAGGTTTTCAATGTGCAGCCATATGCCTTTTTTCAATCTTGGGGTTATTTCTGTAGCTCTTTCATGTTCCCTTTTGTATTTTTTAATTACATTTAAAAATTTGCATATTGAAGTATATATTTTATTTTTCATCTGGCCAAGGGCACGTACCTTGCTTCCCACACCCTCAGGCAGGTAATATATCTGAAGGCTGTAGTCGCTCTCTGTAGCAGGCTGCTGCACTTGGTGAGTTGCTTCTCCATGACTCCCTGCTCCTTTCCAGAACCTCTGCTTTCCAGGACACACAGTGGAGGCTTCTTTGAAAATGGAAAACTACTCTTGGAACAAATGACTGGCAAGAGATAGGAGAATGCTGGAATGGAAAGTAACTGTGGGAAGAAATCTGTGTTTTTAAATCGTCAAATTTTTGTTCTGAAATGTGTGCCAAGTCAGTCACAGACTTCCTTCGCCCTGCACCCTGAGAGCAGCTTGATACAATGTTGTTACTGCGTAACTGAGTCCTGGTACTCAAGTCACAGATGGGTCCCGTTTGCCTCATCTCATCTTCTGTCTTCTGTACTGAATTCTGAGCGTACCCATGATAGGCCAGTGGCAGTGAAAATATGACAGGGCTGAGATGTTTAGCTGCTTGCACGAAAAAAACCTCAGAGCGTCAAGAGGAGCTCTGGTTTTGTGTTTATGCTGCATACGTCTCGTTCTCCACCTTTGCTTTAGAGTCACGTCCGAACATGCGACTCCTCACTGTGGTTTCTGCCAGCTCTGCAGTTCTTTCTTTCCAAGGCATTCAATTCTCTCCAATTGATTCCAGATGTGTTCTCCCCTTCCTGGCGCTTTCTCCCTTCTTCCCCTCCTGCCCTAGCAGCAGAGGCAGGGCTGCTTTTTTCCTGTGTGGCGTTGGAATTAATGCAGGCAGGCAGGAAGACTTCCCTGCTGTCCACTTAAATCTGGGGAATTAAAGGGGCCAGCATAAGTGAAGTTGCCTGACAGGGCTTTGAGATTTGTCTTTCCTCCAGGAGCCAAGTCAGCTCAGAGCAGCCCCTCTGCGCAGCTGAACTACTTCCTTCAGCTCATTGCCTTCACAGCAGGGGAGAGAAGGACAGGAAAGCCTGATACCAGAAGTGATCTTCAAAATCCTTCCTAGAAGAGCGCTGGAAATATAGAGAGATCTGGAAGAATCTATTGCAGATAGCTGTGTCACATAGCGAGGGCTTTGAGAAATCCTTGTCACTAAAAGTAGATACAAATCTTTCTAAGGGGCTGAGTGAGCTTCATGAGGATTTAAACATTCAGGAAAGCCATCTGAATTCTTGAGGTTGCAGGAGTAACTCTCCGCACTCACTGAGATTTGGTGATACACTTGCAGATGCAGAGAGCGGTAGTCCGTTCGCAGAGCAGAGACGTAATGAAAAATTGCTTATCTGTCCAGCTAGGTCCTTGACTGGGGTTGGGGAAGCAGGTACTGGTTTTCTGAAATACGTCAGTTGGAGAGTTACCCTTTCCCTTGAAACAAAGCTGTTTGAAGAGAGCAATCTGATTGCAGAATTAGCTGAGGAGACAGTAACTGTGACACTACCTTGCCAGTCTGTCAAGAGATACCATGGGTCGGGGTGATGTTTTCTTCCCTGTTATATTTCCATTTTCTGTAGCCATTCTTTTTCTAAGGAGCACCGGGAACCACTGGTTAGCTGTCTGGAGTAAGTCAGAGGACCAGCACAGGCAGGTCCTCTGTGTAATCTAAAGTACCACATAGTGCCTAGATATCCTGCTTTAACCATGGACCTCTCCTGAAAAGCAGTTACCCTTTCCTTCCCCACCACTGGCCTCTGGTTTCTGCTGCTTCCCTGAGAGAGGATCCACAGTTGTGCAGTGGAGAGTGTGATAGGTTTGCCAATCTGCTGAATGGCTGATGGCAGCTAGCTTGGATTAAACATACGTGACACATCTGCAGCACACTGTTCCTTAGTTATGACACATTTCAGTTCTGGTCCCAAAGAAGGAACTTAGCTGTCTTGGCCTGACGGAGGAGTAATCTCCCTTGTGTGCGACATGCTTCTGCCACACTGTGTGACCGCTGGATTAATGGAGCACTCGATTTGGTAGTATTTTGAGACATTATTTTCATGCTGATTTGTTGAAAGGTAGTTGTCTTATGGAAATCTTTTTTTTGTCCCCCGAGAGTGACTTATGAATGTTAAGTGGAAAATAGTCACTTGGAATGTTGCAAAGCTGGAAAGAACACAACCAGGGTAGGTGCTAAAGGACCAGTTTGGACCCAAAAATTGATCCTAAGCTTTTATCTTAATTGCTGGTTTTATTGCTGAGGATATATCCATCCTGGTGGCTTTCCTTTGTTCTCCACCGTTACCCCCTTCTCCCCAGTAATTCTCAGAGATAGTTTAATTCCTAATATGGAATGCAAACAGATGTTGGGACCCTGATGTCTCTTGAAGCACAATTTTCTCTAATCAGCCCCAGAGAGTGTGAATGGATTGAAAGCGTTTGTTGGGATGCCTTTGTGCCAGTAGTGTTTGACCTTTTTTTTTATTATTTCTAAGTGGAGAATGATGTAGGTTTCAGGAGCAGAAATTAGTACTTTATAAAATCTGAAATGTTTCAGGCTGCTAAGTAGATGTGGCCCTGGGTGTTATTAATGTTGTGGAACTCTAAAGCTTTGGCTATATCCAACAGGAAGGCTCTTTGCAGGTTGCCCGAGAGCTTCTTCATTGTATGTGCATTCAGCACTGAGAGTCTGTGTTTGTGCATGGGGTAGAGCTAAAGTTGGCCATTACTGGATGTGATGATAGCATGGGGATGAGTGAGTGCTTCCTGTGTATAACAGTAAGATAAGACTATAATTTTCTTCCATCCTTTCCTACAAAAGGCGGGCCTCAACTTCTTTTCATTAAAGTTCTTAAATGCATTAAAAAAAAAAAAGAGTCAGCTGCTTTATTTTACAGAACACTTTCTGGTGGCCTGGAATGATAGAGAGCGTATTGGAAGATAACTTGTTCTTCCTTTGCTTTACATATCTAGGAAGGGCAAGATTAGATAATCTAGTGCAAGCTTGCACCAGGAAGTTGAAGGAGACATGCCTTTAAATGGTTAGCTAGGTGCAAGAAGTGTGAGTGCAGGCATCTCTTTTTAGATTTTTTTTTTTTTTTTACTGGTGCAAGATTAGTTTATTGAGGCTTAACTTAACCCAGTGCAAAAGGAGTTTCCTGAGTGATTACATCCAACTTAAATTTAAAAAAGCGTACTCATGAACTTAACTTCCCTTTATTTTAACAAAACTACCATAAAATTCAGTAGACGTTTCCAGAACTACCTAGATTTAAAGTTTGCGTTTGGGAGGGTTCAGGAGGAATTGCTCTTGTGCCCATGACAGTAGAGTCAAAATCCAACATCCTTTTCTATTACCACAGTGTGTCAGATCAAATGAAGATCAAGCTCCAGATGTGCAGATGAAATACAGAACCTCTGATTATTGTGATCCTCTTCAAGGTGCTTTTATGATCAACCCACACCAAGAAAGAGTGTTGATTTTATCAGACTGTGTCCCAGACACAGAGGCATGTCAGTCTTGCTTTCTGGAGTTACAGAAATGCCTTTGTAGTGTGGAGAGTGGGTGTCATGTTAGGGTCACATACCCCTCTGAATCCAGGAATGGGTTTGAACAAAGATGAAGGATATGAGATGGTTATATCCTTTGTATATATCCTTTTCACCCCCATATTTCTTTTCTGTAGGCGTTTTATCCACTCTTCCCATTCAGAAACTAATCTGTAATGAAGTGGCCACAATGGAGAAATATTGCTGCATTTTGGGATAGAGAGCCTGTATCATGTTTGTGGGCACCTGCAGGGTTGGCATGCTGAAGTCATTGTTTTGGGATGTCTGGGGTGTTGGAAAACCATCACTTCATCATTCTGTACATCACTTTGTCTCATGTTTGGGTATCTGCATGGCCCTAAAGAGCAAAAGCACAGTTTAAAAAACCCCAGTGTAGGTTCCGTGCTGTGAGAGCCGCCAATATAGGGGTGGAATTTTATCTTCAGTGTAATGAGTGCCCTAGCCTGTGGTTTTTTTCTGCAAGGGGTTATGCTGGAGTTCCTGGTGGGTGTGGGGAGCATCGTTCACATTGCTTTGTATTCATTCCCATTTGTTAGGAAAGTGCTTGTTGATACATTTGTAACCAGCGGGCAAATTGTGGGATTGCCTGTGGAGAGGGTTAATGCATGCTGGAGTCTGCGGCTCCCTGGCAGCCTGAGCTCATCCAAGTGCCCGTGGCCCTTCCTTCCCCAGCTTCTCCACCCCCTGTCCTTTCTGGCTCTGGTTTGCCTCCAGCTCCTTGCCAAGCTGTTTCAGCTCTCTTAACTGGGAACAAAACTAACCTGGCAAAAAAAGTGAGTAATTTTTTTTTCCCTGGGGTTTGTGCTGAAAGGGCTCAATAGTGCAGAGGCTGGCAGGAGAGAGAGGGCAGGAGTGCACAGCTGGAGGTGACATGGTGGCAGCTCCACCCTGAGCTGCTCTGAAGCTGCAGCTGCAAACTGGGAAGGGAGACTGTGATGGAAGGGGCTGGGAAAGAGACCCTACTACAGCAGCTTTTTTGTTGATCTGTGAGAAGGGGTGAAAACACAGCCCATTATTAATTAATTAAAATTAATTAATTATTCTCATGCTCCTAAACAGCAGCCTTATATGGTAAGCCCTTTCTCTCTTTTCTGTGTACAGCCAGGGAGCAGTGCTTTGCATGTGTGATGTTTGCATCCCTGACAGGAGGCTGTGACCTGGGCTTTAGGAGGGAGAGCACCGTTCCCACATTCCCCTCTCTCAGAGGGATACTTTTCTTACAGAGGGCTGAGGGTGGGCAGTGGTTCCAGGTTTGTGCCATGCTCTTCAAATCCCAGCTCTAAACATTTTTGCTGTTTACAGAAGGGATTAGGTTAGTGCAGAGAGCAAACAGTTGTAGCCTGGAACTCTGGTCTTCACAAACAGGTTAATTGCCTCTGTTAGCTGTGAGTCAGTTGCTTCAAGGATTCATAAAATTAGTTCAGTGAAGACATATGTATTAGAAACCCCATTCCACTAACAGGCTTATACTCACATCTATCCCAGTGATTTGGGGGTTAGCAGAGTTCAAAGGCATTTTTAAGAGATTGATGTTTATATGCTGTACCATTTCCCAGCATGTTTCTATAATGATGACTCACAGTAGGGTTATGGATAGCACAGATCAGTTACCTTGTGGCAGTTTGCCACGTCTATACAGAAATTGTACTGGTTTAGCTTTACCGTGAGTATAATTTTTATTTGGCTGGTTATGCTTTACTATCTATGCATAGCAGTACAGAAGAGATTTAGAGCTGCACTGCTATAAGGCTCCTTTCATATCCCTCTACTTGCACCCATTTCTCTAATGAGGAAAAGAAAACGACTCCTTCACAGAACAGACTGATCTTTAACAGTTTTATGGAAGCAGGAGGCCTTTGTGTGCATTTCTGGTGTTTGCTCTTGGTGCTCCAGTGCCGTGATCTTGGATCACCACCTGCTGTCTGCTGAAAGAATTCATCCTGTGTCACATTTGCTGAACCGCATTGCTCCTTGTTGAGTTGTCGTTCCCAGCTCCCTCCCTTCTGCAAGGTACCACCACGTGCGGTTACTCATCAGTTACTCATCGTTCCTCCACTTAGCTTGGAACTGCAAAGTTCATTAATTAACTTAAAGCTGCATAAGCTCTTAGAAAAGTGTCCCCATTAGGGATTTCTCACTGCTTTCACTAATTTGTTTTTCAAACAAAATGTGGCATGAGCTTGTACTGATCTGTGTAGGCAAGCCCCTGACTTAAGAAAGAAAGTTGGCACCTGCAAGGGTGTGACTGGACCTTTGTAAGGCTGAGAATAGGGGCCTGAAAGCAGAGACCAGATGGGTAACCATATCCTTCTTGTGCCCTGAGGGTGCTCATGAATCAGATGCCAACATTTTGCAAGGGGGCAGCTGGTTTAAATACCTATCTGATGTGAATGAATGATTTCTGTGGGAACAGAGCAACAGAAGGAATAGAAAACACAGGAATTACTGCTTTTCTTTGAACTTTAAGTTAACATATAGTGTACTGAAGTGTTTTGTTTTTCTTTTGATTTTTCTTTTTTTTTTTAAGGAGTGTATGTTAATTACACTTTCACTTGCACTGAAAGCCCTTCCCAGTTTGAGCATGGGATGGCAGCTATCATGGTTGGTACATGGCAGCACAAACTGGCAGAGATAATCAGCTAATCTGGAACTGCCAAAATTTTTCCTGCAACCAAATGTCCCTTGCACTCACCTCCTGGAGACTGCCAGCCTGATGCATTGTGGCCAAGAGAGGTGTCTGTCTGCTCCTGAACATTGATTAAAATTTACTTCATACCATCACAGAAGTTTAAGATGGTAGTAGTTTTTGTGGGGACATGCACCCAGGTTTTCCTAGTCCTGTGGTGGCATCCTTGTGTAAGTTTGGGGATGGTGACTGCTCTTGGACATGCCTGGGTTTCTTGTTGCATCTATGTAAATTTTTAAGACATCTTGGTGAGCTAAAACAGGCAGGACAGTCAGTGCAGTGAGGTATGTCAAGATTGGATAGACAAAATACTTCCCTTTACCCAGAAATCTGGGGGTTTCTCCATGCTCTCTTTACCTCCTGAGAAGTGTGAGAAGCAGCACCTCTTACTGCAGAATTTTACGTGGTGGTTCAGAAGTAGAGGAAGGAGTTTAGGTTCTATGTTTGAAGATTAATGGGATTTGTGTGTGTGTGTGTTCTGTGTTAGCTCTTGAAAATATGAAGTGTTGTGTAAATGTTGAAATTTGGTAGAATAACAGAAGAGGTACAATCTCCTCTGGGTTTGGAGGATATCAGTATGCTGTGAAGCCTGCAGAGATCTCATCAGGAGTGCTTTTCTGTTGACGCTAGTCGAAACAGGGAAAAAAGTAATTCTAAAGCATCAAAGGAAATTAAAATTACAAAAAAAATCAGATGGGAAATATGTCCATAATCATATCAAGAGAGAAGTAATTTGAGATACAGATACTCCATGGGATGATGAAACCTGGACAAATATAATAATGATAGATCTCCAGATAACCTGAGACATTAAATGAAGGATACATTTGTAATAAAAGATATGATTTTTGCATGTTAGTGTGATTTGAGGAGTGGGAGAGTGACCATGATATTAAAAACATTCTATTCTGCGCCAGAAATCCTTCTTTGAAAAACCTTAAGAATGTCAGAGAGAAGAAAGAAATAAAGTTACCAGGATATTTTGGCTTGAGAGGTGTGATTAAACTCTAAATAAATATGTATTATCAAAATGTCACAAGCAACAGAGGAGAGAGTAAGCATTTTTCATCCTTCAAACACTTGTAGATAATTGAAGAAGGGAGCGAAAATATTTAAAAGGTTGAAATGCATTTAAACTGGAAGGAACAGTATTAATTGAGGGGTAAAAACACTGAAAATAAGATTATATAAGGTTCATGTACTGGCATTTTAAACAGTCTGAAAGTGAGGTTGAATAGAATGCTGGACTATGTCCTTTGGGGGAGCAGCCCTGCAGTGTTGACAGGATGGCAGAATAGGTTTTGTTTGGGGCTAATCAGCATTCTCTTCCTCTGAGCTGGGATGCTGCTGGCTTGGAAATCTAGTTTGTTCTGAGAAGACTGGAAATAGTTTCTGCTTCTCCATTTTTCCTGTGGAAAAATTTTTCATTGAAAACAAAAAGTCAGTTTCCTATTTAGGTCCTATTTGAAACATAAAAAAGGGAGGCAGGCAAGTGGGCTATACAGAAGAACACAGACCATCAAATACAATGAAATACTGTAAACAGAAGAGCTTGGAAAGGAAGACAGTGTGTGGACAGAATGGAGCTATCATGTCAGGGGATAAACATTCTGAGCAGGTGAGCAGTAGGATTGCTGATACATGGTTTGCAGTGGGATGGCCGTTGTTCTGCCTGTCGTGTCTCCTGCTTTAGAACTCGATCTGCAGATCTTGATGATGGGTTAGGTCGAGTCAGAAGTGGCTTTCTTTGAAGCTGAAAATAGCAAAGGAAAGAACAGAACTGGAGGGCTGGTGGAGCTGCCCTCCTTTTTTGAGGGGGGAACAAAAATCCTGTTCTGCTTTCAGAAAATGTGCTTGGTGCGTGAAAAAACCTCCGCAGAGCTGCGAGCACACGATGCAGGGCTGCAACTGCTTGGGGGAATGCCTACAAGGAGCTGAGCACTGGCCACAGCTGGCAGAATTTTTCTGAATTCTGCCTGAATTTTTCTTTCTCAGATAAGGCTGCAGAGTTTGTGTTCTTGCAGGCAGCAAGGCTGGACTTGAAATCATCCGTTCTTCAGCACGGGCCAAGGCTGCAGCTCAGCTCTGCTAAGTGGTATTGAATGCCCTTCCCTCTCCTCCTCCCCAGCTGCAGGAGCACGTGGCCCCCAGGGGAGGCAGACCAGATAGAGCATATTTGGGATTCAGCCAGTGTCTGAATGACCCGGTGCTGGCTGGAGGTGCACTGTGTTTATCATTCTTTCCTCAGCCCAGAAGGGAAAGCTGCAGGTAGGCTGATAAAGGGACTGAAAGGTTTGTCCAGCTTCTTTGGAGGTCCGTCAGCCCCTGCATGCTCTCTGCTGAAAGGCTGCTTGGTAATTCCCACTCTGCCTTTCCCATCCATGGGATAAGGTCTGTTTCACTTTTACTCCATTGATTTAAGCATGCTGGTGTCAGAATAGCCTCGAGCACCTCTAGGCTTTGTGGGGGAGTACCCAGGGCTGGAACAGCAGCCAAAATTTAAAATCAGGATTAGTCTGTTGACACGCACATAAATCAAACAGCCCTCCTATCATAAATCTTTTCTGTAGGTTTTTTTTTTCTGCTGCAGCGGTGAAAGCAGTAGGAGCAGTGCAGCAGTCTGGGCTTCCCAGGGTTGGGCTTCAATATCAAGGCTGTTCTCCTTCACCCCGGGTGGCTGAATGCAGCTCCCCCCTTGGTGAGATCCCTGCAGAGGGTGCAGGGCTGCATGCTTTTTTGTTTCTTTCTTGTGGTTTTCTGACATGGTGGGGTAGCATTCTTACTGTCTTCTGGGGATATTGTTTGCATGGTCAGTTCTTTGTTTCTGAGTCATCTGATTGGTGTTAGCTACATCTAAGACAGTGCTGAAAGTTCTAAAAAGTCCACTATGTAAGAGGTCTCTGTGGGATACCCTAAGTTGAAGGAGGAGTGGGTAATTAATGCCTTGCGTGATTGTAGAGATGCTAAGAATTGGGAAAGAGTGTGTGGTTGGTTTGGGATCTCAGCTTGTTTCTCTACAGCTTTTTGGTGTCTCCTGCATGGCTAGCAAGAAGTAAATGGGATATGCCAGCAACAGATACCTGTGCTCTGTATGCAGTGCTGCCAGGGTAAAGGAGGGGGCTTCTGCACAGATGAATTTTAAAAACTGTACTTTTTATCACTGTAAGGTAACAAAGAGGTGTGCTCTGAACCACATGCTTGTGAGCTTACTTGTGAGCAAGGAGGGTTAGGCTGGAGGATATGGACTCAGTTATGGTACTACTAGGGATGTTGAGAAACCCTGTTCTTCTGTGTTTCCTTCTCTGTTCCAATGTGTGAGTGCCTCTTCCCTCTTCTGAAATAACACCTTACTGTGTATAAAGCTTTGTGTGAGATCACAGGGGTATGCAGTCTGCAAACCCTGTAATTTGTCTGCTATATGCCACCCAGTAGCAAGAAAATTGCCCTGAAAAGATTAAGAAAACAGTGTCATGGCTCAGAGGAGCAAGGCATGCACTTTTGGATAGGGGAGATAATAGTGGAATACTATGGTGATGGTGGGATATTCACATGAACGTGTGTGTTGTTTCTCAGGCTGATGTTTTGATCCATCTCCTGTAGTATAAAGCTGTTTTCTCCTTTTTCCTCTCTTAAGGGTAACCAGGAGCCATCCGCAACTCCTGATGCAATGGTGCAGCCATTCACCACAATCCCATTTCCGCCACCCCCACAGAATGGGATTCCCACAGAGTATGGGGTGCCACACACTCAGGACTATGCAGGCCAGACCAGCGAGCACAATCTGACACTCTACGGAAGCACGCAGCCGCATGGAGAGCAGAGCACGAACACGGCCAGCACACAGAACGGATCTCTTGCAGTAAGTGTATAGGGTACCCAGCCAGAACAGTGCAATACTTTGGGGAAAAGCAGCTACTGATTAGATTGTTGTTTCTCAAGTGTGCAGCAAATCGGCAGTAGGCTTGAAGGGAGACAAATATAAACAAAATATGGCTTCTGACCTTCCATTACTGAGTTTCCCCTTCTGCATGTTCCCCTTGTAAATTGGTGCCTGGAGAGAGCATTAGTACTTGAAATCGTGATCATGGTGGTTTTACCATGGCGGTGTTGTCCAAAGATACTCTCTTACAAAAGTGTTAATTACTTTGTGTTAATTGACGAGTTGTTCAAATAGATGTGATGGGGGCAAATTCTGGAGGGTTGACAATACAAAGAATTAGGGTGAGCACATGCATTTTAGGTGTAATCCCAATGTGGTTTTGTTTTCAGGAAGCTGAAGTAGAAAATTACTTTTCTTTGACTTTCTGAAGACAGCAGGCAGCTTCAGAAGTAGGGAGCTTCAGAAACAGGGAGATGAAGACAGCAAAGACAGGAGATGAGCTCAGCCACTGGTTGTCCATTTGCCAAACCAACATGTTCATCATCTTATATACTTTCTTTCTTCTTTCCGTGGCCTGAAACTGGCAATGGGCAACATGCTGGCAGATTATCCTAGGAAAAGCTTTATCCACCCCCTAAGCCACTTGTTAAGACTTAACTTCCTAATAAAGAGCCTTATGGTGGGAGCCTTCGGCACTCAGGGGTAGATTTAATCTGTTAATGCTTTCAGTTTTACTTGTAGTTGGTGGTTGGCTTGTAGAGATTACTTTTTTCCTCTGGTAAGTACTGAATTAATTCAGTGTCAACAGTTGAAAGAACTGAAAGTGCCAGCTCAGGTGTTCATGGTTCCTATGTGTGCTTCTGCTCCTTCTGCAGTGGGCAGTGGTTGCATGGTTGGTGCCATTGGTCATGACTTTGGTAAGATGTCTGTGATTTCTTACTGAGAATGCTGCAACTTCGGCATCTTGAAGAAGAGAAAGAGTACAAACTCTGTAAGACACATTGGTAGTGTGTAAAAGGAACTTAGGGTGCCTGGCTTGGCAAAAAAAAAGTAGATAAGGAAAGACTAGGCAGGAAATAAAACTTAGAGCTGATGCAGTGTGCTGAAATGCAAGTCATCGTTTTAGTGCCAGATTGTCCGATACCATTCCAACACATAAGATTTGGGTTGCCCATCTCCAGGAAACAACTCTCTCAGGCACTGGATGAGGAAGCTGGAAGCAAGGAATAAAAAACAGGGCAGTGGCTTTCCCCATGTATTTTTTCTATTCACATCCTTGTCCTTCCCATCAGAGCTTAAGAGCATTTCTTTTTAATGGAAATGATGTGAGCCTTGACCTTGGATGTAAGCTCTTGCCAGCCTTCCTGCTCCTCTTCCATATTAGGAGCCATCTCTGTGGCTCCACAGGGCCGAGCTTTGTGTTTAATCAACTAATGCTGGCTCCAAGGAGCCCACAGTCTGTGGCTAGCCTGCAAGGAGGGACTGGGAGCCCATCTGTGCAGGAGGGAGTGTTGCTGGGAGACTGCTGGCAGGCAGTGGTGTTGCCAGGAGCCTGTGGAGGGAGCCTGGCTGGCAGGGGATTATCCAATAATCAGACTGAATAACACACAGCACTTTTACTGGCTGTTGGAAACAGGTGTGCACATCTGGAGTGACCGTTTGATGTGGTTAAAGATGTGCAAGCTGAGCATGCAGTCAGGCTTGTGGTCATAGCTGGCTGGGAAAGGGTAAGGGCCTTGCTGTGGCTGCTATAGCTGGGACTGATCAAACCCAGAGGATCCCAGATGGTGGCACATGAAGAAACCTTGGGAGCAGGGGTAAAAGTGCCCCAGCCAGGGGCTTTTCACATGCCAGACTTTCACATCCACTGCATCCTGGATCTTCTAGGTCTGTTTATCTTTCTATCTAGGACTCTTCTGTGAAGTTATTTTGATTCTGTGGGCTGCCTTAGGCTATAATTCCTTGTAACTTTTCTTCTCCTCAGTACACTGATTAATGATGTAGGACCTGCGGGAAGCAAGAAGGCTCAGTAGTTACTCAGGTTAAAGAATGCTATTAAAATACAGCAAAACAGGTTTGTTATTTAATCTCAAACATCTACAGGTAATATTAAGCATATTGTCCATCCCATGTGCTGGATATTACTTGTTTTGACACACATGTTCAGTCCATATGGACTAGACTGTTATGCTTTAAGGCATCTTCTCCTTTAACTATTTTGCCATCTTGCTCATACAACATTGTTAACTGTAATAGAGCAAAAAGCCATCATGGTTGAGGTATGAGCCTTCCCTCCCATTATTGTGACTGACAAGCGCAGCTGCTGTCACGTGTGTGAAGGTGATACCCCAGACTCAACAGCCAGTGGATTTTTTAGCTGCTGACTTGAAGCCTGTGTTCCCATGGGATGATTCAGAAATTCCTTCAGCCAACCAGATAAATTCTCTGCTTGCTTTTAAGAAGAAGGCCTGTGATTGGTTGTGTTGGCAGGACAGAGGGAGATAGCAAAAGGTGTGGTCATATGGCAGAGATTTCCTGCTTTTCGGGCTGATAGCCTTTAGAATAATTGCAAAAGTAACAAAGAACATGGGGGTAGCTTAAAGGTCACTCATGGAAGGGCAGCTTGATCTCCTTGGTATGATGTTACACAGCAATGTAATGTGGTCTGTAACAGCGTTCTTAAGACACAGGGTGGGAGCACCTTTTCATAGAAACTTGGCTAATTAGCTAGTTTGATTTGAGTTAATGGTGGTGTCTGAGTTAATAGACAGTGGTCTGTGAGGCTGAGGTCAAAGATCAGCAGTGAATTTACATAAAATAAACTTTGAGAGTCGAAGTCCATGTCTTCCTTTGAAGTCTAAACGCCTGAACTAAGGGGAATGACTGGTTGGTGTCATGACCTGAGGATAAGCTTGGTTATGGAGGTCTGAATGTAGTGGAAAGCATTCAGAGGTCTCAGGATTGGGGCATGGAAAAGAAATTGGCACAGTAGTTGGTGTAATACAAACAGCTTCATATTTTGGAATCTATTTTAGGATCAAGTCTCATCTGTGGGGCTTTATTTCTTGCCTGACATATGGCAGGAAGACCTCTTGGTCTTCATATCCAAGCATCTGTCCTTTATCTTGATACTGTCCCAAAGCACAGCTGAAAGACCTGGATTAAAAAGAGGCTGAAGTACAGGACCATATTTGGCCTACTTGTTCTGCCTGTTGCAGCCCTTCTCTGAAATAGTTGATGCTCAGCATTTCACTTTTGGTGTTGGGTTGTCTAGTTTCTTCCATTTTCCCCTTTCTTGGTTTACCTTAGTGCTCTTACCCCTAATGGAAACCACCCAGCACAGTTAGCTGCAAGGGGAGATGCTAATTAGGCTGTAGTACCTGTGGCAGCTGAGCTGATCTAAGAGATTCACTGCTGTCAGAAAGGAGAGATCTGACTCAAAGTGCAAACTCCCACTCCTGTTTAATGTCTCTGGCATTCCTTACGTGAGCCACTTTAATTCATTGACCTGGCAGAAAGCTGTCCAATTCTTTTGTTGGGCTAATGAATTAGAGCAGCTCTTGAAGGGATCCAGCAAATGCTGTTGTTGCAAGGTAAGCCTGTGGAGAGCATGGCCAGAAGCCGAGAGCAATTGTCAGCTCTCTGCGTCTCCTGGTACTCTACCCGCAGAGGGAAGATTAATCATCTGCTGAACTAAAAAGGCTTGCTTGATAGTAAATGCAATGCACTTAATACTGCAAGCTGATTATTCAACTTGTTTCTCTTGTTAATGTCAGAGGGAAGAATTTGTATGTCTCTATAAATTATGGAATGCAGCTGGAGGTATAGAAGTAGAGGAATACGTTTATGTAAATTACTTCACATGAAATTGGCAGGTGCTGTCGCCTTGGTGTTGTGTTGCCATGAACCAGTATAAAGCATTATTTAATTACAGAGCATTGTGTTTCTGCTTCTTGATGTGCTATACTGAAACGTATTTAACTCATCTGCTATACCATAAAGGGATATTGATTTTAAAATTCTCAGAGAAGGCACATTTGTGGTGGGGGGCCCATATGTGTCATGTTCAGAAGCAGGACAGGGAAGGTGCTTGGTCATCTGGTTGTGCCTTGTACATCTAGCAAGGGCTTAGAAAGAGGAGGGCCAGCAACACCAAGGGTTCCTCAACTGACTTTTGCAACACATGGATGATGTTATAATGATGACTTCCCCTTGAGTATTTCTTGCCTAGACTGAATTTGCAGAATTTTACTCTGTAATTACTTTTCATCCCATTAGTAATTAAAGCAATTGCTCATGTGAGGTATTTCAGGTGAAGAATATGTGTGGCAGGTTCAGTTGAAACCAG